>VRLP01003550.1:0-62392 GCA_009660295.1 Lophius piscatorius | reverse complement strand
ATAATTTTTTGCTTGAATAATTTTTTGTAAATAGTTTTTAAGCTGATAAACTCATATTCATTTGAATGTGCAAATAATATAGATTCATAATTTTCTAATATATTTACTATATTACTAAATTTCGTATTTTCTATTTCATATACTTTTCTTACCATTTTAGAAATATTGAAATAAAATACCAATAATGAAATTATATTTAAAAAAATATTAATCAGAAGCAATATGTTAAGTATTTTGTTATTCAATTTTAAAAGAGTTATCAAATGAATTATTATATTAAAAATCTTATTTGGAATACTTTCTAAAACATATTTCAATGCTGTTGCAGTCGCTCCAGAATAAATTTTTATTCTTGTATATTTTTGTCCCATATCAGTTTTTTTAAATTCGTTATTATTTAATGATGTATAAAATTTAGATATATCTATTTCAGATATTTGTTTTGTATATCTTTCTATATAACAAGAACAATAAGCTTGTAAGCTGTGTAATACAGAAGATAACATCTTTTGAAGAAAAAAAATCCAAAGAATTTTTTTTATTTGTTCTGTTACTTTTTCGGGCGCTGGGAGTGCAATCGTTTGATAAAGTAAAGTTTTACTAAGATATATTTTAGATATCAATAAACATAAGAATATAATATATTGTAAAGTAGTAAGATAAGATGTTAGTAAATATTTTCTAATTAAATAAAATATAATAAACTCTTTCATAGAGGGATGGTGAGTAATTTAATATTTAAACATTTTTTATCAATTTATTTATTTATCAAATTTTATATTTTATTGTGAAAAAAATATAATTTTATTTTACTTCAATAAAATCAATTAATTATTTCTGTAACAATAATTTTCATTATTTTTAGAAATTTATTTTACAAGAAAATATTTATGGCGTACTTTTATATCTATTAGATGAAAAATATTTTAATAAACGTTGAACGATACGCACAATTTTAAATATTTTTACAACTTAACTATTATTCCCTTTCCTCAGTAAATTATATATAACTGGTTGATTAAAATATAAAATAAAAGAATATATATTATAAATTTTTATTATTTTTTTAATCATCTTGCTAAATACTGAACACTTTTATCAGTTCTTATTTTTGTAAATATCCTATATCCACATTCTGAGCATCGTATTGGATCTTTAGCTCTTATAACATTCTGTTTCTTACATTCTTTACATTGATAATTAAAAAACTTTTCTTCTTCCTCCATGGGTTATATAAATTTTTATTTTTTAGTAGTAAACGAAAATTCACATTTTTACAATGTCGTATTTTCCAAATATTCTTTAAAAAATATTTTGGTAATTGGTGAATGAAAGATTTTCTTTTCATCTAATGGAAAATAGAATAACAATTATTGATTACAAAAAACACATTTCTAGCCCATGGAAGAACAACTGATTTTAGATCCTACTGATGATATCAAAGAAATATTAACAACAATTTTACATTCTAATAAAATATCCGATATAAAACTTGAAGCTTTTGAAGAAAATGAATTTTATTTTTTATTCCAAGATAAAAAATATAGAGCATCAATAATAAAGCTTCCTACGATAATAGAATCTTATAAAACAGCAGATACTAAACAAATGCACAAAATAGCTGATATATCCAATAGACTTAAAATATGGCCTCTGCATTATTCAGAAGAAAAAATTAATGAGGAAAAGAAAAAACTCGTTTTAAGTGGAATAACACCTCCTATGAAATATGTAAAAACTAGAAGATTTAAAAAAAGAACAAAAAATGTTATTGATGATAATGTAGAACAGAAAGTTTATGAGCTTCTTAAAAAAGAACATGATGCAATTAAAACCACGGTAGAAATGATTGAAGAAAAAAATATAATAGAAGAACTTAAGATAGAAAGAAAAGAAGAAATAGAAAAAGTTGAAGAATCAGAAGAGGCTAAAATGTTTAAACAGAAACTTAAAGATCTTAATGAAAAATTAGAGCAGAAGAAATTATTCTTAGCTAAGGCTCCAAATATAATTATTAAAAAAAGATTTGAAGCAATGATTGATGAATTAAACAAAGAAATAGATGAAGTTCAAGAAAATATAAAAAAGTTAAATAATTAAATATTAGAAAATAAATTAAATAATTAAAAAGTTAATCATAGTAAATAAATATTATAAAATAAACAACTTTGAATTGTTTTGTTTGAAGTTTAAAAAATATTTATAAATTTCATTCAAATAAAAAATCTATAAATCCAATGAATCAGATGCTTTGAATATAATTAATGCATATAAAAAAATATTTATAATTTTTGTTTTATTAAAGATATCCCTTATGCAAAAAATGAATTTTTCTAAAGAAAAAACAAAACCTTATGAAATAGGACATTTACCTTATCATAGTTTTTCACATGTCAGATCATCAATAAAAATACTTCCTTCGACAGAAGAAATGTATAACCAATCAAAAATTCCTTTAGTTTTGAATATTTCAATGATAAATTATGAAAATGATAATGTTGCTATGAGTAATGAGGAAATAATAAGATGTGAGAAATGTAAATCTTATATTAATCCATACGTGGAAATAATACCACCAGGGTTACAATGGAAATGTAATCTTTGTTTTGAAATTAATAAAGTAGAAAATAGTTTTAGATCCAAACACATTCTTAATACAGTGACAGGTAAATTTAAACCGGAAGAAAATAAAAGAATAAATGAAAGATATGAAGAGATAGAGTTAAAAGAAGATATAATAGATATTAAAGCACCCCAGAGTTATGTATTGAGAGGTGCATCAGATCCTGTAATATTAGTATTAATAGAAGCTACGTATGATTCAATTAAGAAAGGAGTATTAGATTCTACTGTAGAAACTATTTTAGAAAATAGGAATCTTATAAAAGATTTTAAAAATAGAACAAAAATTATATTTGCGTTCTTCCATCATAGTCTTTTTATTTTAAAAAGAGATTTTTCTTTTTATATTCTTTCTGATCTTTCAAATATCCCATTTTTGAATTATGAAGAATTTACCTTTGGATTGAAAGATGAAATTAAAATAAACTTAAAAATTTTTAAAAAAAATAAAAATATTCTAAATAATTTAGGTGGTGCACTTAATGTTGCAGAAAAAATCTTAGAAAGAAGTGGAGGTAAAATTCTTACATTTTTATCAACATTACCAAATGAAGGAGAAGGAGTTATTGAGAACCAAGAACTTACTTTAAAATGTAAAAGTGATTTTTATAAGAAAAAATCTTATGTATTTTCAATGAGAAATATTTCATTCAATATTTTTACATTTCCATCAACAAAGATAGAATTACCAACACTTTCCATCTTAAGCAAACTAACTGGTGGTTCTATTTTTTATTATCCTAATTTTACATCGAATGAAATTACCCTCCTTTCAAAATTTACTAATGATCTCATAAAATTTTTAGAATTAGATTTTGGTTATGAAGCGGTCAGTAGAATACGAGTAACTACAGGATGTAAAGCATCAGAGTATTATGGGAATATACATCTTAAGACTAATGATCTAATATCTTTTAGTAATTATAATCCTACACACTCTCTTACTGTTAGATTAGAAATAAACAATGATATTAAAGCTACAGCATTATCATTTCAGATTGCTATGCTTAGAAGTACATACAAAGGAGAAAAAAGAATAAGAATTCTAAATTTTATAATTCCAATAAGAAAAATTACGTATAAAAATTTTTATGAAAATATTGATGTTATGGCTCTAAGCAGATATTTATTTTTAAAATCCTGTAATGAAGAAATAAAAACAAAGGGAAAGGGATTGGAATTTTTAAATAATCAATTAAGAGAAATAAAAAATACACTTCAGACAAATACAGAGAGAAATAAATTGATAAATGAACTTAAATACCTACCTCAATTTGTATTTGCTATGCTAAAATCCATTCCCTTACGTAATTCTCCTTTAGATTATAAATCCTTCTACATTTATCTTTTAAATACTCAATATCAAATATTTACAGAAAAAATAATATATCCTGAATTATACGCTCTTCATTATGAAGAATTTGAAAGAGTAAATTTATCTTTAGATTATTTAGAATTAGATGGATTATATTTATTAGATACTGGTGTGAATATATTTTTCTTTGCTGGTAGTGAATGTGATGAAGAAATTGTTAATATGATATCAGAAGATAGAGGAAGAATTATATTTGAAGGAAAAAATAATGATCTTAGTAAAAAAGTAATAGATTTTATAATAAAAAGAAGAAAAGATATTTATTTGTCACCAAATTATTTTATGGTAAAAGATAATGAAGAAGATGATATTTATAAAGAAATATTCTTTTCATATTTTGTAGAAGATGGAATAGAAGAATATCTTAAGAAATTACAGTAAATAATGTTAAGAATAAATAAATGATGTTATAAAAATATTGATAAAATATTGTTTTTTATTTTTTATTTGGTAATAAATATTGATAAGATATTGTGTTAAAATTTATTTTATTATTAAATTCTATATATCTTGGGATTTTATATTTATAATTTTTATTTTTAAATTTATTCCAGAGAATAGAAAATATTTTAGTTATCTTTTTTTAAATAAGAAAATTTATTTAAGATACATTACTAATATTTTATTTATTTATTATCAAAATTATGTTTTATAGAAAAAAATAAATGTGTATAAAATAAAATAATTAGGTATTTTAAAAAGATTGAAAAATATTTTTTTTGTTCTTCATTCATTTATTATTAAATTCTGTGGTATATAAAATTATTATTATTATAATATTATAAATATTTAATATTATTGATTTTATATTTTGTTTGTTATAATTTCCATATTTAATTATATGCATAAATTTCTATTTAAAAATAAAATTAATTGCATAATCTATGTTTTTATTTATACAAATTAGCTTTCAAGTGCTCATAAGAAAAGAAATAAAAGATTTAACTGATAATGAATGGATAGAATACAAGAATGGTGTTTTGGAATTAAGAAAAAGAGGTATGTTAGATGATATTGCAAAGTTTCATCAGGAATTAGAAAAATATGCTCATAATCATGACAAGTTTCTTCCTTGGCATAGAATGCTTCTTTTATTTTTTGAACATAGATTACAATTTGTAACAAAAGATAATAAAATAACAATTCCATATTGGAATTGGGCTTTAGATGCAGAAGATCCTTCAAATTCTTTTATTTTCACTGAAAAATATTGGGGAAATAAAAAATGTTTTGAAGTAAATTATCCAACTAAACATTGCATAAAAAGAAATCAAAATCCAATGGATTCATTTTATTCCCTCTCACAATTAAAAAATTTCCTCAAAAAAAATTTATCATATTCAAAATTTAGAGAAATGTTAGAAACAGTACCACATGCAATAATACATATGAATGTTGGAGGTAAAGATGGAGATATGGCCACACTCTATAGTTGTACAGATCCTATATTCTGGCATCATCACTCTTTTATAGATTATTTATGGTCATTAAAAAAAGATTTAAAAGGACAATATCCTACAAACACTGAAGAGGTTTTATATCCATTCGATAAAAAAATATCAGAAATAATTAACTTAGAAGATACAAATATAAAATATAAAAAATATCAACCTATGACAAAATCTATAAAGAATATTAATGCTGGAAAACTTTCTGAAGAATTTATACATTTTCATCATTATGACATAAAGAAGATAAGAGAATATGAAAAAATTTTCAGAAATAAAAAAGATAATTCAATAATAAACAGAATTATATCTCTGTTGCTATGCCAATAAAAAAATATAAAAGAAATAAGAATATCATAATATAATAACCAATTAAATACATTTATGTTTAAGTATTCCGATTACATTTAAAAATAATTTAAATTACTTTTATTTATCATAAATTAATATTTAATTAATAATATTGTAATAATTCCAAAGCCATATGATTTAGAATTACAACAAATAAAAAAGGAATTTAAAAAGGAGAAGAAATAAAACCATTGATCATTACAATTATATTTAAAATAAATAAGAGATTATTCAACGTCCTCAAATTTTTTAATCATAAGCACTCATATAGATATAGTGTATTATAATTGCATATAAAATCAATATGTGAAAAAAATCCTACTAGGATTACCAATCATTTCAAATTACATCCAATGCAATATTATAATTTTTATTCATTGGGATAAAATATATAAGTATTTTAAATTATTTACCAAGGTCTATCAAATTTATTATTTTTCATATTAGGATTTCTATAATAAATTCTTCTATAAGCTTCATGTATATGTGATGGTAATAATGGTCCTTTCTCATCCCATTGTTTCTGTACTTTTAAAGCCTCATCTACCATCTCTCCTACAAATATCTTAGAAATACCAGATACTGATATTAAAAAGTTGGGATTGCATGCTTGATTAAGTATCTCACTTACAATTTTTCTTGTAATATTCTTACCAAATCCACTTCGTCTAAAACTTTCATATCTAGCTTCTTCTTCAGCTGACATATTAGTAACTAGTTTTTGTATTATTTGTTGTCTTTCATCTTTATTTATTTCAGCAATATCAGAAGATGTACTATCTATAGAAGAATCAGAAAATACTTCTTTTTCTTTTCCTTTTTGTTTTGTGTCATCGGTTTTATCCATGGGGATAAAATAACTTTAAAATAACTTTAAAATTTATATAAATATTATAGTTATAATAAAATAATAATGATGAATATAATAATTAAAATAACAGTAAGAGTATTACATTATTATTTTATTTTTTATTTGTATTATTTTTGATTTAAACCAAAAAAGGAAAGGTTAAAAATATATTATAACAGAATAAACAAATTCATTTATTGGTGTAAAATAAAGTATATTTTAATATTTATAATATTATATTTATCTAACCAATATTCCAGAATCCATCGTCATATCATTTTATTTCTTAATTTATCATAGTTATCGGTAATAATTATATTAACTACACCAAAGACAATAATAAATTCAAATAAAAAAAGCTTTTGATTATTTTTAAGATCTTTTAAGCATTTTATTTTGCACATAATTTTTACAAAACCGAAATTATCATATTTCTAAAAAATATTCTGAATTCGCTCCTAAAGCATCTTATTTAAATTCTGTTTTTCTTATTATTATCAAATATTTTAGCCATCACCAAATTGCTTCGGTTGTTTAGGTGTTTATTTCTCTATTGTTTTTGGTTTTAAACAGTTTCTTAAATGATTTATGGTTTAAATTTTAAATTTTTTTTATCCTCTCTAACAATTTGTTAATGTTGTTGAACCTTCTTTAACATGTTTCTTAATAGTGTGCCTCAGAAATTTTGCATTTTTTGTAATTGTTGCCTCAAAAAATATTTCTCTAGTTACCCTATCTATATCGCAAATTTGTTTATTGGTCTTCCAACAATATACTTTTTTTCGAAAATAGTGGCTCATCTATTTTAAATCATTTGTTTTTATTGTCATATTTTTATTATATACGACTCGGAAAATAATATCACTGATTTCAGACCATGAAATGATATTTATATTTCCTTTAATATATCTTTGATCCTCTATTTTGAATTCACCATATATTACTTGAATTATGATAATCAAAACTAATTTAATATTACGCAACACGCTGCTGATTCTTACATAAAGTATCTTTTTATTACATGGGTGTGACATCTTAAAATAAAACCATCACTGCACTTACTTTTTATCAATTCCATATTTTTTCTATATAAAGAACATATATTGTTTTGTTTAAGAACTTCTAAATTCCGCAAAAAAAGAAATAATTTTGCTCGAACAATTTATTTTTTTTCTAAATCGATTATGTTTTTATTGTTGTGTTCATATTTAAAGATTATTTTTCAAGATAATCAATATTCATTATTTTTTTTATTAATAGACTTTTATTTATACAAGTCACCTGGCCGGTTGTGGCCTACCATGGTCTGAGACCTTTAGTAGTTCCTAAAGCATATCTAAACTTGTACGAACTAGTTTCGTCATAGATATGCATTGATCTCATCTTACCTTATATTCCAAAGCGTTAGGGTTTTGCGTATGATGCACGTCGCCGCCCCCTTCCAGCTTTCTAGAGATTCCTAACCTCTTTCATGGCATAGCATTGGCCAAGTCACAAATCAATACAGTGATTGCAATTACACTCGCTAAACGCTACTTTAATCTGGTAGTGAGACCGTCATACAAGGCACAGTTGATACTGCGCTATTGAACCTACATCCACTCAACAACCTTTTTTCTCTCTTCTTCTCTTCTATCTTTTATTATTATTTTTTTCGAAAATTCTTCTAGATGAGGGATTCGAACCCATCAGGCTTGAAATTGGTTACCTCCTCACGACCACTGGGCTGAGCGTGCTCTCAATATTCATTATTGCCTAAAAATATCTGATGTTGTAAAAAAATAATTTTTTCAGTGTATGTCTGTCTCTGTCGAATCTGTATTTTGCAGGACATTTGATTTTTTTTAGTTAATTTAAAAAGTATTTATTAAAACCATCTTCTATAATTCATAATTGCTTTATTGCATTTTCACAAAGTACATTATATACGTCAACTGAGTAAAATCTTCTTATATCTATCATAAAACTTCTAAATTTTCCAAGTTCAAAAATAGGGGTTTAAGATATAAAATAAGGGGCATTTTTTTTAAATTTTTATTTATTTTTGATTCCAGATTCAAATAAAAAATTGTTCGATTTACGTGTAAAATACGTATAATTTTATGTTCAGAATTTTTTTCGAAAGTCACTATGATATCATCTAAGAAAAATCTTGGCCAAAAGATCTTATATAACACTGATGGCATAACAACACCCCCTTTTTCCATCTATAATTTTTCATCCCCTTTTCATGAATATTAATTTTTAGTGATCTTTTAAGCTTAAAAGTCGGGAATTTATATTCCCTTAATGAAAATAACCGGAATATTGTGCTTAACTTTGAATGTTTTATTAATGCCTAATGAATTTTCTATTAAAGGAAGTCAAGGTGGTAATGTTATAAAATTCAACAATGAGACTTTAGACATGATGAAAGGAGGTGTAGTAACTTATGATAAAAGTAGAACTACGAAAGAAGACAAAGAAATTATATTTAAAGTAACTGATGGGAATGCAAAAGGACCATTAAGAAAAATAGATGTTGAATATGATTTCGAATTGAGTGGCTTTCTTGTACAAAAATTCCCCAATAATGATGATAATCAATTATCGATTGAAGCAATGGTTTGTAAAGCCACAAAAAAGGATACTACGAACCATATTGGTTACGAAGTCGCCAACAACTATTGGATAGTTTTTCCTTTATCTGACGGCGATTTCCAAGAAGATAAGGATAATTTTGTTATAAGATTTGAAACTTTTAGTGCTAGTGTTTATAACTATGATGCTAACGATTCTGAAATAAAAGATACACCTGCAACAATAGGTGTTGATACTACGTCTGGTAGTAGATCTAACTTAACAGAGTTGAAAATAGACGAGAAAAATTATCAAACAAGAATTAGTAAAAAAACTTTTTTTCTACAGATACCAAAATCCGGATTTGATTCATATCACATACAAAAATTCGAATTAGAACTTGCTAATAATTTACCTGCTAAAAAAATAGAAGATGATAATACTTATTTTATCACAGAAAATATAGTTAAATATCTATCTTCCCATGAAACAATAGAAAATAGATTATTAACGATGTTGTTTAAAGACAAATTAGGAAATGATCAACTAATATCAGCGCTTATTAAAAAGATATTAGATGGAATCCCAAGTCAAAATAACCAATCAGGAAATACGACAGTAGATGTGCAGGACAACAACGAAGATTCCCAAGAAAAAAACGGATTTAAAAGTATTTTATCTCTTATGTTATGCTTTCAGGCCGTTTTGTCCTCAATATTGATTTTCTTCTAAATAAAGAAAATTGATAACGTGAATCTTTTTTTTTTCTTTCTCTAATTTTTATATTTTTAAAAACAATTAAAACAGGTTTAAAATTTAATCCTTAACAAAAAAATTAATATTATTTTTTAGATTCTATTTTAATTGTATTTAAAACATTCTATTTAAAATTTATCACAATAAGAAAAGGAATAATTTTTTTCTAATTTCCAATCGTTTTATATTTATTCTCGTCTATCACGCCTGCTTATTACTATAGTCGTGGTGTGATAACCAAATCCCAAGTTTAACGGTTTGGATCCCTCACTCAGAAGAATTTTCAAAAAAAAGAATAAAAGGTCGAAGCGAAAGTCGTTGAGTGATGGGATTCGATAGCGTAATATTAACTATGCCTTGTATGATAACCTCATTACTAGGTCAAAGTGTGTTTATTTGGTAAGGTTGCAACCCAGTATTGATTTGTAACTTAGCCAGCATTATACCAAGAAAAGATTAGAAATCTTTAAAAAATTGGGAGGATCGGTACCATACACCATATGCAAAATTATAATGTTGTGGGACATGGGGTAAGATGAGATTAATGTATATCCGTAGCAAAACCAATTAGTACAAGTTTAAATGTACGTTATGGAACAAAGGACATAGACCACGGTAGACCGCGACTGACCAGGAAACTTCGATGAATAAATGTTTCACATTAAAAAAACTCAATCTCCAAGGAAAAAAATTTTTAATAACAAAAACTTATCTATTATCTGTATTGGAAAGAAAAATGTGTTTAGTTATACATATATATGTATAATGACCGATTATAAATTAAAAAATCAAGGTTTGATACGATCTTTACAATAATTTTTTAAATTTTTATTTAAGCATTCATAACAAATCTAAAAAAAAAGAAGAAAAATGGGGAAGTGAGTCAAATGTCTTATATCGAATTGTTATTTTCAGTTTTAAAACTTGAAATGAAAGACCAATACATTTCACATGACCCAATTAATATTAATTGAAAAGTCAATAAATACCTGAAAATAAGCAATTCAAAAATCATACATAGTGATATAATAGATTAAAAATATTTTCTTAATACAAATATCTTATTCAATTTTTTTCTAACAAAGAATAAAAAAACTATAATTTATTAAAATTATCTTTAAAACATAGCTAAAAATAACATTTTATGCGTTCTTAAGAATTACAATATATGTTTATATTTATTATATCTTATGACTAATATTTTATTTTTTTAAAAAATAATGATCTTTTTAAATCTTTTTTGTTAATTTATAAAATATTTTTAAAAATATAATAAATATTTTATAATTAGACAATTTTATCTTGTTATTTTTTATTGGTTATTTTGTTTTGTTTTTGTCATCTTTTATTTTTTATTATATGATTTTTATTTATTTTACATTCCTCCCCATATGGAATTTTATAAATATTTTAAACAAAGAGGAATTATTCCATGTAAAAAATCTTACATAAATTATAAAGAATTACGTATTATAGCAAAGAATTATAAAAGATTATTTATCGAAAAATTAATGGATAATATAATTAAAGTTAATAATACATTTCAGATAATAATAAATAATTGTCTAAATATACAAAAAGAAACTATGAAACCTAGTATGAGGAAGATTAAAGAAGACCCAATATTTACTCAAACGCGGCTTTCACAGATAAAAAAAATTTACTTGAAAATTTATGATGGCCGTTCACTAACTCCAGATGAAAAAGAGTTTTACAAAGAAATATTCGTAGAACATAAATTAGAAAGAGAAAAAGTGAAAAACTCCAAGAAAATAAAAAAAACTGATTTTAAATGTGAATATGATAGATATGATGATAATGAAGATATGATACCAGGGGATGATTTATATTCTACTATGGAAACGACAGAACATGAGAATTACATTGATAGAGAATGTTTAGATGATGAAAATATACAGAATAAAGAAAAAAATAAAAAAAATAATGAAGTCTCTCCTATTAAATCAGGTTTTCTGTCAAACGTTAATAATAAAATAAGAACTTATTTTACAAATATAAATAACAATAAAAATAAAAGAAAAACCATAATTTTTTTGGAAATTTTAAACGATTTAATAAATTTCCAAAAAATTAATAAAGAAGCGATATTTAAGCTTTTAAAAATCTACAGTAAGAATCATGAAGATAACTCTTCTTCATACGTATTTTCTGATGATATCAAATATATTCTTTCTAAGATTATGTTCTCTACCTCTCCTATTCCTAATACGATTTTTGAAAAAATAGAAAAATATTATACAATAAATTTCCCGGGAGATAATAAACAATTTACAGTGAATATGGTACCTAATATATTACTTAGGAAAAATATAGATTCTTATAAAATATATTTATCTCAGGCGGGTTGTCAACGTTATCTATTTTTCTTTTTGTAGAAGAAGTTACTAAAAATACTACAAGTAGACTCTTTCAACTTTTTTTGAATATACAGCTTATTTTATTGGGGTTTTGGCTCTTTGGGGTTTCTAAAGCAATATTTGATGAATATAAAATAGATTACGATTTTGTGTGGGGCTGGAATATAACTTCGAATTTTACAGCGTATACTCATATATTTATATTCTCTATTGCAATGTTTATTAACCATGTTATTTATTTTGCTTTAAATAATTTTAATTTTTATAACGATTATTTTTACTGTGTAATATTATCTATTATATCGATTATTACATTTACTCATTTGTTACCATATTGGATACCTAGAAAATATTTTTATGAAATTATTATGAAACAAATTTTAGCACCATTTTGTACTCTAAGATTTAGATTATTCTTTATTGCTGATGTATTAATATCTTATAGTGAATGTTTTAGAAATTTATTTTCTGTATATTTATATAATAATTCTTATGTATTAATTTCTGTCGCTGCTTTTCCTTTTATTCTGTGTATGTTGCAATGTGGCAGAAGAATGTATGATGAAAAACGATATTTTATACAAACGTGTAATGTTATAAAATATTTATTAAGCTTTATCTCTTTATTTTTTGTTTTATTTAAAGATAATTCTAATATTGTTAAATTTATAGGTGCTGGTGTGTTAGGTATTTCTACTTTTGTAAATTTATTATGGGATTTTAAGATGGATTGGGGAATTGATAGGAAAAAGAAATTATTTCCTTTATTTTGGTATATTTTAATCTGTTGTTATGATATTTGTGTAAGAATCTTGTGGATAGTAACATATTTTCAAATATTTACACGATTTTGTTTACCAATAGCATTTTTATGTGCAGAAATTATTAGAAGATTTTTATGGGCTTTATTACGTGTAGAATTAGAACATTTAAATAATTGTGATCAGTTAGATGAAGGGCTAACTGTATCTTGGGGTTTTGAAGATCTATTTTATGTTAAGAAAAAGTATAAATATTGAAAACATCAATAAATATTATTTCTCCAAATTATTATGAAATTACCAAATAAATTTATTTTTTACATATTTAAGAAAAAATTGGGATTGATAGATATAAATTCGTTTTTAATATGTTTCATATAGACTCATTCTTAATCTGTTTCATATATATTTAAATATATATATAATAGTTGTTTTTATAGTCTTTCTGAATATATAAAATTTTATTATTAAAAATACAAAAAATTTCGTTGTTAGACAAGTAATTGAAAGCCTATTAACCAAACTTAGCAAATTCAAATATTTATTACGTATAAAGTACAAAAATACATAGGACAATGTATATATACAAAAAAGAATGTAGAATATGAGTGCGTTGATATGTAATTTGATTATCTTGTATAACTGGTTCCTCTATTAGATTAAAATAATACGTAGTTAATATTGTTGTGACTTCTGTGTATATAAGTAACTTGACGGTTATTATAACAATAATTTAGTTACAATCTCATTAATTTTTATTAAATTATAACATTTATAGTATATGGAAATTTAGAAGTAATACATATAATGAAATTATGTAGTATAAATTATTTGTATTTTATGAATAAATATCTTACAAATTCAATGTATAATATTCTTTCACGAATTAAAATTAAAATTATAGGATAACTTAATATCTAATAAATTAAATACGTAAAATAAAATAATTATTTATTTTATTCTTTATAACTTTTTTATAAAACGTATAAAATACATCAACATTAAAATTACAATCAATCAATATTGCCCCGCATATAGCTTCTAAAATATCCCCATACATCTTACTTATTTTATTTCCATTATTAATATTATTTATAACATCTTTGTAATCTTTTTCAACAATATTAGAATTGTTTTTATGTGTTTTCATAACATTGAATAAATTGAGTTTATACAGGATAACCCCCAACAAATTATTGTTAACTCTTTTTCTTCTGTAAGTATGTAAATCCTCAGGTGTAATATTTTTTAATTTTATATTTCTTTTTTTATAAGATTCTATTTCTTTTATATAAATTCTTAATTCTTCTATATTATAATTTATCATAGCTTTATCATTATCTAACCACGCTTCCATGGTTACTACTAAATCTAATATTGCATCGCCAATAAGTTCCAATTTATGAAATAAAGATTTATCTGGTCTTCGACCTTCTATGTTATATGAGGTGTGTATCATAGCTTTTTCTATTAAACTTTTATTCTTAAATTGATATTTTAAAATTTCTTCTGTGTATTTTATTTCATCTTCTTTTAATAAATTAAAATTTTCATATAATTTTTTTATTGTTGGATATTCAGATATAACATTTAAATTTAATTTTATATTTTCTCTTTGGCTGTTATTTTTCAGAATATTCATTTTATATAATTTTTCTCTGGTATTTTCTAAACCCGAAGTTAAAAATATCCCACCTACTAATGCTTCTACAACATCCGCAAATATTTTTTTGTGATGAATAGTATTTTCTTCATTTTTAGAAGAAGCTGTACATTGGTTTTCTAAAAAATCATGTTGTGTTTTTGATTGAAAAATTTCTGTTGAATCGAAAAATTCTAATACTTTTTCTATAAATTCTGATAAATTTTTTGATTTATTTTTATTTAGATTTTTATCTACGTATTCTTTTTTGAATGGTTCACAATAATTTAACAAGAATTCTAAAGAAGGTGTTTGAAATAATTCATTATGATATTTTACTATTGTCATATATTTTTCTATCCCTAAATTTTTTGATACAGAATAAAGATTTTTGTTACAAATATCTTCACACTTCATATCGACTATAGAACCTGTAGTATTATTTTCATCTGAACTTAAAAAATAATGTTGTGATACTAAATATTTAAAAATAGTATCTCCTAAAAATTCTAATCTTTCATAATTAAAATTAGATTGTGGTGTATTTGTCATTTCTTCTTCTACATTATTAAATATATTTTTATGTGTTAAAGCTTTCATCACTAACATTAAATCTATATCCATATCATATTCTTTTCTATATTCTTCTGCTAATGCAACAGACTCAAAAATATATAAATTATACATAAAATTATGAAAATCTACAAGTTCCGTAATTTTAAAATTAGTAACATGTAATATTTCAGAACCTAAAATAACTGATACTTTTCCTCTGACAATTGGTTTTCTTTCTATTTTACAATCATTATCATTCTTTCTCTGTCCTATACTCACACTGTTTATATTATATTTATTTAATATCTTTCCTTTACAACCGATATAAAAAAATCCTTTAAACATTAAATGTTTCGCGTCTTTATATATTAATCTAATATTATATTTTTCTTCAAAATATTCATAATATGTTTTATTCTTTATTTTAATTTCATTTTCTTCATCAGATGGTTCATATTCTTCCGTTAAGTATCCAGTATATAAAGATTCTTTTTTATTTTTTTTATCCGATTTTTTATAATTCATTGATATTTTATCCGTCATTTTCTTTTCTGATGTTGTACCATAAATATAATATTGTTTAGTAAATGGATTAAATAGAATATTATTATATAATATATCTAAATTATTATTTTCTATTTGTTTGAATACATTAGATATCAAATAGTTTTTACAAACTTGTTCAAGATATTTAAAATTTATTTTATTATCTTTTATTGGTACCATTAAATAATTATATTTTTTTGTTTTAGATATTTTATCAGTTTTATAAAAATTACTTGGTTCCATATTTGATTTTCTATTGCAATATAAAGAAAAATATGTTATCTGATAAAATAAAATATATTTCATTTGTAATTCATTTATATTATATTTTCCTAAATAATATATTGATAATATTGGAAGATGGATATCTCCTGTAAATGATTTATTACATAATATTCCTGTATTTTCAGAATTTTTATTTTTAAAAAGATAACAATATAATTCAACTGTGTTTTTTTCTTTACCATCTATTATAACATTTTCTATTTTTATAGAATCATTAAGACATTTTGGTATTTTTCTATATACAACATCTATTTCAACTTCAGTATCATGATTTATATTTTCTTTATTTATAAAAATACTATATTTTTTCTTTATTTTCTTTTTAACATCTTCAACATTATGTTTTGCTGTTTTAATTTCATTAATACCTTTTATATTATTTAGTATAAAATTATAATCTTTCGTATAATTTAATAAATTTATATTCTCTTTTTCATGATATGCCGTTAAAAGCATATTCTTAAAATTTTTATTATTTTCTAAATATGTTTTAGGATCAGGAATAAAATTATTATCTATTAATCCACATTTAACCATTTCATTTATTATTTTTATTGCCACATCTTTTTGCGCATCACGTTTTTTACTATATGGTGTACTAATAAATGTACAATTGAATACATATGATGAGTGTACAGGTGGTAAAGATAATAAACATATAAAATAATTGTTATTGGAAGTATCAACATTTTCTCTACCAGTGTGTATATTTAAAATATTTTCATATGTTTTATCACACGTAACCTCTCTATAATTCATAGTTATTTTAGATATATCTTTTATATATAAATATTGAGATTCAAATATATCTTTTATCATTATAAGAATATGATCGAGAAAAAGGGCACTAAATCCAAATGGTATAACAGCATACGTAATATTAATACCATCGTTTTCATTTTTAATAATATATGGATTGTCCTTGTAAATATATCTTATAGTCTTTTTTTCATCATTAACTTTTTGTACAAATAAAGTTTCTCTAAATTTACAAAGGTTTGTATAACTATTTCCTTTGTGTAGGAAATAAAATATTTTATGATACAATATATCTTTAGGTAATATATCATATGTGTTTAAATTATCATAAATAATTAAAATATTGTTTCTATTCATAAAGAAATCATTTTTTATATTTTTATCCGGTGTAAAATTTTTGTGCGTATTATTAGAATTTATGAATTGTTCTTCTTCATCTTCTGTTTTTATGAAATGTATGTTTGTTATTTTAAATAAAATATTTTCGTTAGGATCATATTCTGTTTTTAAAAAATATATTTTATATTCATCATATTCATTTACTAGATCCATTAATTTTGTAAATTTATTATTGTTATCTGTATACATTATTATTTCTATTTCATGTGATGATGTTATCTTATTAAATTGTAATGTATTATTTTCTTTATTTTTATCTTCTATTTGAAAATTCTGTATATTGAAATATAATTTTATATTCTCTGTTATTTCTTCTGCTGTATATAAAATAATTTGTATTTTACGTATATAATTTAAATTTTCTTTGTATCTAAGAAAATAAAAATATTTAAAACCAGTAATTAATTCCTTTCTTATAATCTCGCTTTTTATTATAACCTTAGAAAAATTGTTGATATCTAAAAGACCGTGCAACACAATTTTTAAAAATTTAGATACTGTGATTATTATATTATTATTTACAATTTTTTTATTTGTATTATCTTCATTTCTATCAAAATTTATATTTTCTAACATTTTTACAACTTTTTGTGATTTATTTTTTCCTTTGATTTTATTATTAAATTGTTTTATTTTTTCTAAAAAGGATTTAAATGAAATATCTCGATAATCGTTTATGTTATTAAACTCTATTGTATCTTTATCGTCTACAATAATAAGAATATTATTACAATTTTCATTCTCTTCATTATCTTCATTATTATTCTTAAAATTTTCTTTTGTATTTTGTATTGTTTCATCGATATAAAATTGTATTTCATAATTTGTATTATTATTTATTTCTTTTGCTATATTATAAGTTCCATTTAATTTATGTTCCATCTCCATATTATATCGAATTATTAGGCCTAAATTTTTTTTAAAAATAAAAAATAGGAGTAATATAGACATTTTCTATAAATAAATAATTTAGAAAAAAAATAAAATGTGGATTCTCAAACTTATTTTCTTTATTTATTCTCGGAAAATAAATAATAAAATTATTTCTAGCATACATCTCAAAAAATGACTTAATCTAACTTATATGCTATATATACAGATACAAGCTTAGGAACTATAATAGTAAATAATAATTATTTATTGGCGTACAGATTACCTAATAAATTCTTAATCATGTTATTGTGTTTATATTACTTAATTATTACTATAAAAAGTATTTCTTAACTATTGGCTTTAAAATAAACAATTACCAATCATTGGCTTTAGAAAATACGTTTTTAGGAATATCTTATTTTTTATAATTAATTTATTATAAAATTTATAACAAATATTATTTATATTATCATATTGAGTTATTGATATGATAGATAGTATTTTAACTTAATACTCAATATCCATAAATATTACTAATATGCTATTTATTTATTATTTTATTCCTTTATAGAAAATTTATACTTTTTCTGTTTAAAACATTTTATTACAATAATTTATATTTTTTACATTTATCTTTTGATTTTATAAAATATTTTCCAACTTCCGATCCATGAAGAATTTATCTAAGGAGATTTATCATAACTAAATATTTTATTGGATAACTATAGGGTATCATAATCTGTAACATTGACCAACCATACCTATTATCTAATTAAAATTTTATTTAATATTATATTGGTGTAATTACAATTTCCGTATCAATTAGAGATACAATCAATACGATACCAAAAAGAATATTGAAATTTTAATAATGTCGAAATCGTATTTGTAAACTTCTATTATATGCAAAATTAAAATATCTTAGATTATAAGTAAAATAAGGTAATGTATATATGTATATAAATCAGTTAATACAACTTGCCATGGAACCAACAGTTTCAGGACATAATGAATAGTAATTACCTGGAAAATTTTGATAATATTTGAAATGTTATTTTATAAACATATTATTTTAAAAGTCAGTTCAATAAAATAAATAGATATTCAGCAAATAACAGGAAAATAAATTACACACCATGGAAATTACAGTAAAATAAATAAATATTTATTATCCTATAAATAACTTGTGTATAATTAAAAAATATTTATATAAGATTTTTAATTTAAAGGTAAAAAAATCAATGTTTTAAAGAACCACATTAAACAATTTTAATTTCTGAAATTATTATCCATTTTTCTCCACTTTCGCAACTCCTTAGTACCGTTTTCCATGACAATTTTCTGATAATTTTTCATCTTTATTCTTTACTTCATCTCTATCTTTGTTTAAGTTCGGATTCTCAGCCTTGTTCTCTTCTTAATTATCGCTTATTCTCGCACACCTCATTTTCTGCTATTACATTTTCATTATTTACCTCCTTCTCATCCTTACAATCATTTTTATTTCCTACCTCTTTTCTATTTCGTTCTAACGCTTCATTTCTTCTTTGCTGTAAACGGGGATTTCCTCTTTGATTTATTATTATTTTTTCTACTGGCCTATCAATTTTGTGATCTTCTTCTTTATTATTATTGTTATTTTTCATCTTAACATCAAGTTTTTTACAAATACCAATTATCTGATTTATCGTATAACCATTATAAAGACAAATACCTATGTTTAACCCACTAACCAATAAAAAAATTACTACTAGATAAATTACCAATTCTTTATTCGATCTTGTATAAGACATATATATATAATTTCATGATTATTTATAGCCAGTGACATTCTTTTAATTATTTTGATTACTATATAAAAATAATTTTATTTGTAAAGAAATGATAGGAACGAAAAAAACTATAAATGTTAAATAGAGTAATAAAGGGATAATCTATTTTATTCTCATTCTAAGGTATATCCGAGTTAAAAAATATTATTTATAATTTATTATTATTCTATGATATATCTAAGTTAAAAGGTATTATTCGTATTTTAAGAAATATCCAAATTCAAAGGATTTCTTTTGATTTATATTTTAAAATATAATGTTATTTATTTTAATTATATTACATTACCCTAAATGAAAGAAAACGTTGAAATAAAAAATGCTGTTAAACATTTGCTTAATATTGCGAAAAGAAATAATTCTAAAACAAAATATAATTTGCAAAAACTTTATAATTATTTAGTATCCACAGATAAAATAATAACAATAGAAAATTTAAAAACATTGAAAAATGTTGGTGAAAAGACTGCTGAAAAAATAAAATGTGTGTTAAATTCTAAAAATGATAATACAAAGCAATTAATAGTAAATGAAAATTATATACCATCTTATAGAAGTGGGGCTTATGCTATTTTAAAATGTTTGTATTTGGAAGAAGGATTAACAAAATTAGAAATCACACAACGTGGTGCAAAATATACAGATGCAGATTTTCAAGCACAAAGATATAATGCGTGGTCTTCAATGGCTACACTTTTAAAAAATGGTATTGTTTTTAAAGAAAAAAATCCTTTGAAATTTTATCTTACAGATAAAGGAAAAGAATTATCAGAAAAATTATTTAGTAATGATTCTATTAATGAAACTGTAGTAGATGAAATATTACTTATAGTAGATAGCAGAGAGATGAAAAATAGAAGGGAAAGAGATTATTTCCAGGAAAATCTAAAAATAAAAAATATAGGGGTGGAAACTAGAAGTTTACCTCTTGGAGATTTTCTTTGGATTAAAAAAGAAAATAATGAAGAATATATTTTACCGTATATCATAGAAAGAAAATGTGGAGATGATTTTTGTTCTTCTATTACTGATGGTAGATTGAAAGAACAAAAGAGAAGATTAAAAAATACAAATTTTAAAATATTTTACATAATAGAAAATCTTAAAAAATCGCAAATGAATAAAATAGGAATAGAATACACCAAGAAAATGATTACCTCTTTAAAATTAGAGAATATAAATGTTTTAGAAACAACAAGTATTACAGAAACCATGGAATTAATATCATTGATCGATAAAAAAATAAAAATGTATATTTTTAATGAAGATAATTTAATGAGATATTCCGAATTTAACCATAATTTTGTAAAGACTGGTAAGTGTACAGTAGAAGATGTGTTTTATAGATCATTGTTAGCAATAAGGGGATTATCTTCATTTAAAGGTAAATGTATAGCCGAGAAATATAAAACAATTCAAAATTTCTATAAAAAATGGAAAGAAAAAGAATTGAAAAAAGAATTATTTCAATTGCAAATAAAAGATAATTTTTTAGGTGATAAATGGGCTGATAAAATTATATTTTATTATTTTTATTAAGAAATTTAAATGTTTCTAAATATAAAAATATTTTATTTATCGAAATATAACAAATAATCTCAGTAATAAGTAGACGAAAGTTTTCTTCTTCTTGGATGGAAACAGAAAATACATCAAGTTAGTAATATCCAAAGATAGAAAAATTTCAATGTTATGTTTTTTAAAAAGTAATATCGCAATAGAAAATATAAATGTATATTTACGTATACACAGATATTTGATATATTGTTAAACAATATTTTATTTTTAAAACATCAATGTTTATTATCTATATTTTTAAAGTTCAATACTCAACAAAATATGTAACTCTCTTTGTTTCCCATCAGAGTATAAGAAAATAAAAAAAATAAAATATATGTGTTAAACCAACCTAAATTCAATGATTATGTGAGTTAAAGGTTTTCTCCTACTTTGGCGAAAAAATAAAGAGAAATTTAATAATTATGATATAAAAGAAAAATTCATAATTACCAAGAATATAAGCATATCTTACACGATATTAGTTTAAGTTAAAATAATCTTATTTATTATTATATTACCTATAAAATATATTTTTTTACCAAAGCAATATAAAACCTTTCATTTATTTATTTCTATGATCTACAGAATATTTAAATCCAGATAATTTGTAATTCAAAAATACTTTATTGTAAAAACATATATTAAAATATTCTGTATCTTTATCATTTTATAATTTATAACTGTTTGATATGAATAATATTTTTATATAATTATTCATTCTCATTAAAATTGAATTATACTATTGGTTGTATTTATGATTAGAAAACTGATATTTCTAATCAACCGAACAAATATATTTATTGTATTTATGATTTATGTAGAAAATATTTTATTTAGTAAGTTATTAATATTTTTACACGTATTTATTTTATAGTAAAATATTATAAATTTATTATTTTATTGTTATTGCTTGAACATTTTTTCAATAATTTATTTTTTATTGATATTATTATTTTATTCTTTATTTAATCATATCTATATTATCGTTAATAATCATATCCATATTTTAAAAGTTATTTATATTAAAACTTTTTTATTCTATTTTAATAAAAATATTTTAATTTTTTTTCAAAAAAATATAAATTATCCCTCATGGAACATTTACTTTTTGAACATTCAATGGGATATGGATTATTTGTTATTTCGGAGCCAGAAAATATAGGTTCTGATATTGTTGGAAGTGAATATGAAGAATTTGCAAAATTAGTTCAAGTGGTTAAGCTAAAATCATTTTATAAATTTGATGATGTAAAAATAGCACTTGAAAGTTTACAGAAAATAGCTAATGGTGAAATACCAGAAGAATTAAATTCATTTTTAGAAGGAAATGATGTTAAGATTATATATTGTGATAAGAGTTTATCTTATAAATTAAAAGAATTGGGGTATAAAGTAAAAAGTAGTCCGCAGATTATGAGGGGAATAAGAAAAAATCAGTCAAAATTATTTAAAGTGTCAAAAGAGGATGTGCATCAGTTTAGATTGGCATTGTCTCATCAGGTATCAAAATCTAAAATAGAATATAATATTAGTAGAGAAGATAATTTTGTTATTCAATCTTTTTTGACAATAGAACAATTGGATAAAGATATAAATTTATATTCTATGAAAGCAAAAGAAATATATGGGTGGGTCTTTCCAGAACTTTTAACTGTTCTTCCAGAAATTAGTAATTTTATTAAAGCTATTAAAATTATGGAGAATAACGACTTTAAATTGGAAGATTTGAAAATCTTTGGTGAAAATAAATTTCAGGAAATAAAATATAATTTTGAAAATACGATAGGAAGTGAAATATCAGGAATTGATAAAATTAATTTAAAAAGGTTAATTGATGTTATAGATGAAAAAATCAAAATAAAAAAAGATATGGAAGATTATCTTCATAATAAAATAACAGTGGTTGCTCCAAATTTATCAGAACTTTTGGGAGATAAAATGGCTGCACAATTGATTGAAAAAGCTGGTGGATTATTAAACTTAAGCAAATGCCCATCTTCCACTCTTCAAGTGTTAGGTGCAGAGAAGGCACTCTTTAGAGCATTGAAAATGAAAAGTAGCACCCCTAAATATGGTTCAATATTTAATACCAGCTGTGTTCAAAGGGCAGAAAGAAAATTCAGAGCAAGATTGTGTAGATTTTTAGCTTCTAAATGTTCTATTGCTAGTAGGATCGATAGTTTTGGAGATTTAAGAACAAATGAATATGGAAAGGCCTTGAAAGATTTAGTAGAAAAGAAAATAGTTTCTTTTAAAACAGGAGAGGAAATAGAAAGAACTGATGATGTTCTTGAAAAAGTTTTTAGAGAATTAAAAAATATCAAAGAAGATAAAACCGGCAATGTTGAAAAGAAAAAAAATAAACAGAAGAAGAAAAATATGAGTGATTCTATTCCAACTGAAAGTACCAAGAAACCAAAAGATAAACGTAAAAGAAAACATACTGAAGATAAGAAAGATGAAATTCAAGAAAAAAAGTCAAAAAACGAAGATAAGGATTTACACGATGACAGCTTAAAAAATAAATCAGAATCTAAAGAAAAACAGGAGAGTAAATATAAAAAATCCGATACTGATAAAAAACTTGTTAATACCGAAAAATCCAATATTGTTTCGGATAAAGAATCTATTGAAAAGCCAAAGAAGAAAAAAAGAGCTCATGAGGAAGAGAAAGATTCTAATATAAAAAACGATACTGATAATCCTGAATCTTCTAAGAAGAAAACAAAAAAAGATAAGAAATTTAAAACAATAGATGGGGAAAAAGATGTTAAAAAAGACATATCTGAAGGAGAAGAAAAAGTATCTAAAAATAAGAAAAAGAAAAGTTCTTTGAAAAAGGAAAAAAAATAAATTAAAAGTTGAATAAATTATTAATTTTAACCGCCAAACTTTTTGTTATTTTTATAAATTATATTTATGTAAATAAAAGATGAAACGAGAATATAGGCAAATATTTTCAAAGAAAATGACATTTTAATAAACATTTCGAAATTAAAAAATATGTAAACTTAAAGAAAAATCGAGTCTAATGTAAGATGAAGTTAATATATATATAATGATAGCAGTTACTTTACTTGGATTTTAAGAAATTTGACAATCTAATACATAACGTGTCGTAACAGATTAAGCGTTTTGAATACATTTAAACCATGCTATTTAAGAAATTCAATATTAAAAAGACTTTTCTACTCATTTCAATAAAAAATATATTTAATGAAATTTTATTTACACATGGTAATTATTTTCAAAAAAATTATATATTAACAATCTAAACCATTGTCTGTATTTTTTTCTAATGCAAATCTTTAATTGTTCCTATTATTTGGGTTAAAAACAAGAAATATAATTATCCTAATTACTAATGTAGTTAATTATAATATTTATTTCTGATTAACAAAATAGGATATATCGAATTTCTATATTATGTCCATTGAGGAATAATTTTGATTTAGAAGAATAATGCATTATAATATTATTCAAACCCAATTTAGCTTGTAATGTTTGAATTTTAATGTATTTTTCTATCGCTTTTAAAATATAATCTTGGGGTTAAAAGGTATTCGCTGACGCCCTTTTAAAATGAAGTTTAGAAAAGACTCTTTTATGTGAAAACATTTGTTATATTGAATAAACTTTATTAATATATTCAACTATTTTTTAAGATAATATCTTTATTGGTTTTTCTAAAAACAAGCTTTGTTAAACATTTTGAGTTATTATTTTAATGCATTATTCCCAAATCATCAATTTCGCCGAAAATTTCTTTTCTTTTTTATAATAGTTCTAAATAAACCAAAATAAAAAAGAAATGTCTTATTTGCAACATTTGTATTTTTTGAAAATTCAAGAGAACTCCTTTCTTAATATCATCCATATAAAATTATCAAAAAATCTTTAAAATTTACCTTTTCACCAGGTAATATAATTTTTGAAAGTATGGAAAGTTTATATTTATTATAAACAGGAATAAATTCCCGGGTTTTGAAATAAATGCATAAAATTCAATATTGTTTTTATTTATAATTTTTATATAGATTATATTTTAGAAAAAGTCAGAGAACTTCTTTTTAGATTATTTTCAAATAGATGTTTTAAAAATTTAACTAATATTTATATATTAATGTCAAAAATTTAATATATAAATTTGTTTGAAAAACAATGAATATGTTGAGCGATTTAAACTTGCTTGGTAGCTATGGAGGGGATGGTCACCCATACCTGTTCCTTTTAATATTTTCAGTATTTTCTAATTCAATGGAAAGAAAATTATATAAACAACTGGTTGAGAACAGTCAAAGTCAAGATAGGATGAATTTTTTATTACTTCTTTATATTGAAAAATCTTTAATAGAATATATGCTAGAAAAACAATTATTCATAGAAATATATCATAAATTTTTTGAGTAAATTTTAGCACAAAATTTGGCTCCACAGAAAATTCCTTCATTCTTCCTCTAATAATTTATGGTTTCCTTTCGAGCACCATGATATAAATAAATTCTTTTGTTTAAATACTCAAATTTTAAGTCTAGATCTTTTTTTTCATTTTTAAAACAAAACATTTTTTAATTACTTAAAACTATAGTTTTATCGATGTTATTGATATATACTTACAGAATAGAACAATGTTACATTTGATAATAAATTGAAATATTTGGACAGATATTTAAAATGACACATGATTGAAATTCAATTTTCTAAAATATATAAAGAAATTTTATTTTAAAACAATATATTTTTAATATAATAAATTTTATAACTGTGGCAATTCAAATAAAATTGTTATAACATCATTTTGTTTATTAGCTTGTCTTTAAGTGAGCGTGGTAATGCTTTTTTATTGGAATGAATTAGAAATTATTTAAAAATGAATGTCAAAAAATACATGTCAAAAAAAAATATTTTTTCATTTTATTTTAAAATAAATGGGAAGACATACAATAATTAATAGTATTTAAGTGATGTTTCTTCTGGTTCATCGTTCTTTTTTGCTGAATTTATTCATTTTGCTATTTATTTCTGAAGCCATTCTGTAAACAACAAAGGGTTTCTAAAAAAAATTTGCTAATATTTCTTGGATATATATTTTAATTTAAAAAATATAAGATCTTGGAATATTTTATTTTTCGATTTTATATTAAAATATATTTTATTTTAACAGGAGATATTACTTGATTTTTTATTCTCCTATTTTTTTAATTTATTTTTTTACGTAAAATTTATAATTCTTTTTTTTTATAATTTTGTCATATTTCAAAAATAAAATATATTTTATATACAAAAATCACTATTTATTCTCTAAGTAACTATTACATAAATATATTTTCTCCTGTATACAAAATCATATCCATTTTATATTCATTTTTTTCTGACATATTTTTTCATATTCTAAAATTCAATTTTTTTTAATTTTTTAAAAATTGTTATCAATAAAAAAATCATTATAAATGTGATTCATTCATAAGCCATTATGGAGAACGAAATGCATAGTTTCATAAATCCGCTTCTCAAAAAAAATGAAATAAGAAATAAAGAAAATGAAAATAAAGTAAATCAAGATTTTCCAATGGAAGCAAATAATGGTATGTATACGAATACAAATGATTATGATGATGGGTTTTTCTATGATGATATATATGTTCATAGGATGGAAAATAGAGAATGGAGGAAATATGCAATCAAGGAAGAAGGAATACATGATTATTCCACATTCTCAGTAGAAGAAAATATAATGAATAAAGATGCTGATTTTAATCATGATAATGACTTTGTATATGAAAAACATAGATCTCAAAAATTTAGACCGGATTTTAAGTATATTTTACCAGAAAAGGCCGAGAAAGAAACAATCTATTTCAATGAAAATCAACATCGGAAGATCAATAAAAATATCATTTATGATGCAAAACCATATCACTTTAACGATTATATGAAAAAAGAAAATCCTTATGATTTTAATAATCATAATGAAATGAGATCAACCCAATTAGAACCGAAAGTATTAGGTGTTAAATTGCCAAATAATGAAGAATTGGGAAATAGTAAAATGTACTTTGAAACATTAACCAAACAATTTTGTGAGAAATCTATTCCAAATGAAGATATTAACAACAAGAAATCAAGACCGGATGAAAAAAATAGAACTGATAAGAAAAAATCGGAAACCTCGAATGAAAAGCCTATAAAAAGAAAAGTTGGAAGACCCAAAAAAATAAAGGAGAAACAGGAGAATGTGTTTGTAGCACCAGAAGATATAGCTTATACTGCTTATTATCAAAATAGATACCAACCTTATAATTATCGAAATGTGGCTGATGTTGAGTTCTATTATTCCCCAGATTCATATGTAAATCCAACACATACTAGTGATTTAAAACTTCAAGGAAATAATCATCCAGTTCCTATGAATAAAATATATAATAACCAATTTTACTATGATACTCCTCAAGAAGAAGCGGTAGAGCCTGTGTGTGATCCAAGGAAAACATTTTCAACCAAGCCGGTACAAGTTAATGGGAAAAGGAAGACACCGAAAATTTTTAAATTTTGTGGAATGTGTGGTATAGACCATACAACATTTTGGAGAAGAGCTAATGGAATAAAAGTCTGTAATGCTTGTGGTCTTTATTTTAAAAAGAAAGGATTGCCTAGACCAACAAGAATTAAAATAAAATATAATCAAAGGGCACGAGTCAAAACCCCTAAAAAGGCAAAGAAAACTCAATAAATTTTATTTATTACTCTAATAAAAACATTTTCATTGTTTTATAAAATATTTTAAAAAATGGTATAATTCATTTATTTATATTCGCAAAAAATAAATTAATATCGACAGTTCACCTCACTTTCTCATATTATTTGATAGCATAATCGAGGTTCCTTATAAAATATATATAAATCTTATAAAGATATTTTATCCTTAAAATAGCTTATAGTAATTTTTAGACTTACTATATTTGATGTGTTCTATATTCGTAATATATTTTATTTTAATTATCAATAATGTAGTTTAATATTTTATTTTTATGAAGATTAATTTTTATAGAATATTTTACGTAATATTTTTAAAAAATAAATAATTTTTTGTTTGCTATAAATGGTAAATTTATTGTATCAATTATAATTTATATATTTAAAAAAATATCTAGTTAAATGTGATATATTTACATCATAACCAATAAAATAAATATTTAATATCCATAATACGTAATATCATCAAATAATATAATTTTATTGATAAATTAAAACATTTTATATTCGGTGAATAACCAACAAAATCATTCGAAAAACATAATTGGGTTTTTAAAAAAGTTTTAATAAATGATTTTTAGAGTTCTAAAAAATAAATGCCAAAAATAGTTTATCATAATCTTTCTAAACAAATAATGAATTTACGGAAAATACATGGGTTGTATTAGCTGGAGTACAGATAAACCACTTAGGAAACCTGTAGTTTATACAAATAACGATTACGATATAACACGGGGATTCAAACTATTATACGACGAGAAAAAATATGATAAAAGTATATTATGTAAAAATACATTGCAATCAATTATGACTGCGTTACCAATGGGTTATAGAATTTCAGAAAGTTGGAATCTTGTATATTCAACTACCGAACATGGATTCAGCTTAAGAACATTATATGATAATGTAAAACAATTTGCTCCACCTTATGTTATTGTATGTAAAGATGATGATAACAAGAAATTTGGTGTCTATTACAATGGTAAAATATCTTTAAAAAAAGTAACAACACATGAGCGGGGTGCTTTTCTTTTTAAAATTAATGATATAGATTCGAAAAGATCTATCACAAAATTCTCTTATACGGGTATTGATCCTTATTTTTGTATTTGTGAAAAAGACTATTTAGCATTTGGATGTGATGATAGTTCATATGGATTGTTGTTCAATTCCAACATGTTATCTGGCGAAACAAACAGTGTTACAACATTTAATAACGAACTTTTAACATCTGATAGTTATTTTAAGATTAATACAGTTGAAATATGGTCAATTAGTTTATAAATAAAGGTATGTTGATAAAAAATCTTTTAAGGAGACTATTTAAAAATCTCCACAAATCGTTTTACTTCTTCAATTAAAATTTTATGATATTTTTATTACCAATTGAATTCTTAATTATAAAAGGAGGTTTTATAAATTCAATAACTCCATTCTTTTATTTTGGTGAGAAAAGAATGTGTTAGTGACACTAACTTAAACTTAAATGTAATAATAGATGAAAATTTTATACGTTCTGCGGATGAAAGGTTAATATGTAATTGTGGGTATGATGAGATTGATTATATAGAAGAGATAATGGATGATAATACGAAAAACGAGATAAGAAAGATAGATCCGTCATATTTGAGAAATCGATATGATAGATTAGGTTGTAGTATGTGTAATGTGAAAGATTCTAAAAATTGTCTATTAGGAAAAAAAGAAGATGATAAAGATGAAAATATAAAGGAAAAGGTTTATCAAATGTATGACAATCCTAATAATGAAGAGGAGGAAGAAGACGAAGATAGTGAAAAAAATAAAAAGATTAATCAGAATGAAGATGTTTATGTTGAAAATAATTGCAAAACTATAGAAAAGGAAGAATCGGAAAGTAAAGGTTTTGTAGATATTTCCAATTCTACTGTTGATCATACAATCAACGTGATTGAAAATTTCAGAACAAACATAGAATATTTGCAAGAAAATGAAGAAGATAGCATTAAAATTGCAATAAAGAAAACAATAGATAATAAAGAACATAAAAAAGAAGAATTTTTAAAAGAAGCTTCACTTGTTGAGGTTATTATTGAAACAACCGAATCATCCTCGCAAGATGATGTAGATTTTCCAAAATATTCTGGTTCGTCAGATGAAATTTATAAGTCCGAAATGTTTGAATCTCATGAAATATGTGATAATGAAAGTAATGAACTATCAAGTTCTATTATAAACAAAATAAAAGAGCAATTCCAAACACTTAAATTAGTAAATGATTTAAAAGAATTAGGTTATGAACATGATAGTTTCTCAACGCAAATAGAAGAAGATTCGGGAGAGAGTATAGCTATAAGACCTAATGCATCATCTGATTATTTAGATAATGAGGATAGTGATAATATAATAAATGAATACGAAGAGGAAATGGGGAGAATTTAAAATTATTAAAAACGACATGAATGACAAAGACTATATTTTTGCAAGTTCTAATAATAATTTGAGAAATAGAATTCTTAGCCAAAATAAAATTCAAATAAAAGTGAATCGGTTCCATCTTGAAGATTCTTCACATATAGGAAAAATATCTACTGAATGTATAAACACAATAGAATTACAAGAAGAAAGCGAAAAAAGTAATAATTTATCATTATTTTATGAAACAAAAGAGAGATTGAATAAAAGAGAATGCTTAAAAATAGAAACACCTAATACTAAGAAATTTATAATTGATTCTCAAAATACACAAATGAACATTGAAGATTGTTATAAAATCAATGATTTACGCACTTCTATTTTAATAGGGAAAATAGAAAAAAGAGGTGGAAACAATAAATATCAAGAGAACTATTTTCAATTGAGAGGAAACAACTTCATCTGTTATAATGGTAGTAAACTGAGATCAAGTAACGATAGGAGACCCATACAACAAAATTATGATTTATATTTGGAAGAAAGTCCTGAATTTTTTTACACAAAGAAATATATTTTGAATATTTTAGAATGTAGATTATTTCTGGTAAAAAACGATACTTTACGAAAAAATATTATATCTAGAATGTTACTGGTATGCTTAAGACCTGAGGATGATCTTATAGAAATTACACATGAAATACATGATATTAAAGAAACGTGTGGTGAATTTGATATTTATTTAAATAGTATCAATGGAATAACAAAAATTACATTACCTGTTCTTGAATTTGCTCTACAGCATAACGATGCTATATATTTTTATAGAGTAAAGGAAATAACGAATTTTTTAAAATGGATTATAGCTTTAGGAGTAAGACAAGGAAAGTTTAGAACACCTTCATATTAGGATAAAAATTAAAGAGTTATTTTTATTTTATAAATTAAAAAATATGTGCTTTGAGTTATAAAATTTTAATTATCATTAAAGTTTCCTTGGATGAGTGGTCATCATATCTTGCTAGATATTTAAAACATATATTAAATATATATTAACCTAAATTTAATACATTTATACATTTCTTATATTATCTCAAAAAATAATTATTATTATACAAAAATTTTAATACACAAAATCTAGCGTCTGGGCATAAAATGAGATTAATGCATATATATAGAAAACCCGGGTAATACAAATTTAAATGTGTTTTAGGAATTAAATGCCATGGATCACGGTAGGCCACAGCCGGGCAGGAACCTTCTATAAATAAAGGTTTTATTAAAAAATACTAAAATTTTAATTTATTTGGGTTTATTTGTAAAGATCCATTTAAAACATTCTATTGTTTTTTAAAGAATCAATCAATTTATTTTATTAAATTATTATCAATTCTTCATTTTCACAATGATACAAAATTTTTTTTAGAATTCTATTATATTGTATTTTGATTGAATGATTTTGATTTATTTTCTCCCAATCAATATCTTACTTTCGAAAAAGGAGAATTTTTTTAAAACAGAAAAATCAAAATATGTATATGAAAACTTTCTTTTTTGTATGTTATACCATCATAGGTATGCTTTTTATATCCATGCTACTTTTTATATTCTACAGTGCAATAAACACTGAAACAGAAGATATCGCAAATAATGTCGAAAATGAAACAAATAATACCGAACTGATTATGGCACTTTCACATGCTAGAAATATTAATGTAAAAATTCGCAAAAGAAATCCCGATGTCGCAAATATATTATCTATGCGTATTGATAATCTATCATCAAATCTTAAAAGTCAAAACATGAACAGAGAAAAAATTAAAGTCGAACTAACATATTTTATTGAAAAGATAAGAGAATTATTAGGTAGTAGTGATGATGATCTGAAAAATGAACTTTCACAATTGTTGACTTTGTTAAATACGTCTAGATCAATATTTTCAAATAAAAAATAATATGTTTTAAATATAAAAATCATATCAAATTATCTTTTGTAAAACAGTTGTTTTAAGATAAAACAATGTTTAAAAACATGTATTTAATGTGAAGAAACTAACAAAGCAAATGAACAAAGTAATATTAGCTCTTGTATATATTTCTTCTATAGTAGCAAAGGCAAGTGGATTAAAGTCACAAAAATTAATGCAAAGAAGTAATTTGGTTAAAAGAAGATCTTTATTAGCCGCCGAAGAAAAAGAAAAAGAGAAGAAAGATGAATTAAAGAAGACTGATAAATCCAAATCTAAACTTTCTAGTAATGATGAGAGTAAAAATAACGATAAAAAGACAGAAAAGAAAAGTTCCAAACTTGCAAGCAAAGAAGATAACAAAAAAAGTGAAAAGACACAAGAAAAAAAATCATTAAAATCAGCAAATGCTAAAGCAGAAGTGAAAAAGGACGAGAAGAAAGAAGAGAAGAAAGATAAAACTGAAAAGAAAAGCGCTCTAAAATCAAGAAGATTATCAGCACTTAAAAATAAGGAAACAGCTTTCGCAGTAGCAAAGGATACAAAAGAAACCAAAAAAGAAGAATTAAAAGGAAATAAAAAAGAGGAACTAAAAGGAAGCAAAAAGGAAGAGAAGAAAGAAGATACAAAAGATAAAAAAACGGATAAACTTTTAGCAAAACCTTTAGTCAGTAATCTTCTTAGTGAAATTGAAGAAGAAAATGAATCTGATTTATCCGCCAATCTTTTATCAGCAGAAGGAGGATTAGAAGAAGACGAAGAATAATCAAATAAAACATAGTTTTTAAAAATTTTATTTCTATAATTTACATTTTTCTACCAAAATTTCTAACTTCTATAATACCTGGCCTAATACTCAAAAGCTCATTTCCTTCTAGAAAATTTAGAAATTTATAATTCTTAGCCGATAATCTATGTTTAGGATTTATATTAAGAAATTCACCAAGAAGAAAAATAAGATCATTGCTAGCATCAAGATTTCTAAAATAATTTCCTATTATATCAACCCACTGTTCATCTCGATTATATCTATTTAATTTTATCATATTACTTAATGGATATTTAATAGTAGGAGATCCAAATGCATTAAAAACATTATGAATTTGTTCTAATTCATCATTACCACTAAATAATATTTTTTTAGTTATCATTTCATAAATAATACATCCTAATGGCCATACATCCACTTTTTCATCATAATTGGTTTTTCCAAGAAGAAGTTCCGGTGCTCTATACCAAAGACTGCATGTTTTATGTGTCATCGTAGAAGAAATTTCACGTGTAAGTCCAAAATCAATTATTTTTACCACACCTTCTTTTGAAATTAATATATTTCCAGGTTTAATATCTCTATGTATTAAATTCAAAGAATGCATATATTCCAATCCTGAACATATTTGACCTATAATTGTTTTTATAGCCATTTCAGAAAAAATAGTTTTTCTTTCAATAAGCACCGATAAATCATAATCTACGTATTCCATTACAATATGAAATGATTCCTTATGAAATATTTTATAACATTCTACAATATTTTTATGTCTCAACATCCTAAGACTCTTTAATTCTCTAACGGTAGTAAAATGTACATCTTCATTATCTAATTCTTTGACGGAAATAACTCTATTTAAATCTTTATCAATACATTTATATACTTTACCATACGTACCTTTTCCAATTATCTTTTTATCGTAATATTCTTCCATCAAAGGGTATAGGACAAAATTTTATTTTTTTAAAATAACAGAATTTTTAAATTAGACTAAATATGATTTGATTTTTGTATTAAAAATAGAGTATCTAATATTTTTATAATACCTTAATAATACCATTGATATATCTGTTCATCAACTTATCATTATGTTAATAAAATATTAATATATCTCAATAATATCATTGAATTTTGAAAGATTATTACTAAAATTTTTTTTTTATTTTCTACCAGAGGGAAAATCCTTCCTTATTTATTACTAGATTATTATAAATAACTATAAAGCTATTAATTATCATATTATATTAGATATTATCATAAAGATGTTATCATTAATAATTGTAGTTTAAGCCAACCTAACTTTATAAAAGTATTTTAACACACAAAAATAATAAAATAATAAACAAAAAATATTATACGCCAAACATCATCATAAAAACAAACACCTCCACGATCTTGCTTTGTGGCAAGAAAATACAATAAATTTTATTTAATATAAAAAGCCTATAAAGGCCATATTCCAAAAATTGAGAGTATTCTTTCGCATTCTACATCACGTTAATCTTTAGGAAAAATCAAAAGATTCTTTCGATTGATGAAGAGTAAATAATACTAAGGGTAAAATTTTATTTAAAAAAAATATTTAGAAGTCAAAAATTCGAATCCTTCTGAATACGTTAATATAAATTTAAAATATAAAAGAGATGTGGAATAATAACATAATATTACATATTTGTATATTATTTTAAGGTTATATTATAACAATATTTAAGTAGATCCTGGAAAACTACTTTATGTTAACAATGGCTTAGTTATTATTATAATAAAAAAAATTATAATTAAATTAGAATTAAAAGAAGACAATTACATACATCATATATAAATATTATGGAATTAGGATAAAATGGAGTTAATACAATTAACATATAAAAACTAATAAATATAAAATTATTAATAAAAAAAGTAACATACAATCACATGTGTTACATATATAGAAATATCCTTTAATTTATTCATAATTTTAATGTATAAAATAAACATACAGCATATTCTACATTACTTCAGACAATTAAAAAATAAAAAATATTTAATTCTTAATAAATTGAATATAGCAAATAAAAGACAAACATATATAATCCTTAATATCTTTATGTCTATAAACCATATAATCATTGATATTTCTATATCTATAAAACAATAAATAAATATTATTAACGATAAAATATTTAATTATATTTATTTCGTTTAAAAAAATTTATTTTGTTTTATTTTCATTAAAAAAATAAAAATATTATTTTTTTTTCAATATTTATTTTTTTATCCCTAATGCAATCAGAAAGACAACAACGTTTAAACATATCGAATATAAAAAACTACTATACTGCTGACGATATACCTGCATTTGCAGAGAAATTATTAGAATTACATAAGCCAGCACCAATAGAATTAAGAACAGATCTAGTACAAGGTAATGTAGTGGTTGTTCTTGAAGGAGAATATGCATCATACAGAGTAGTATATTTATCAAGAACAGAAGATAATAAGGCATTATGCATGGGATTACCATCTATCAATGGTATTGGTCTTTTTGAAATTGATGAAAGATTTTTACTCAGAACATCTATAGTACTTGATATAAGATTGGATAAGAAATATAGAGCAAAGGAATCTAAAAGAAGTTTTAAGAAATTTAATACCAAAGAGAAGGTTTTAACAAAGGAGGAAAACGATATTGAAGAATTGTTATTGAAGGAAATAGAAAATGAGAAATTCATGAAGAAATACTTTGAAACACCATATGAAATTAATAATACAGTAGATTTCTATGAAATTAATCATTAAAATTTATTCGGTAAAAAATATTTATATTTAATAATTGAATGTTTATTATTATTTTTTTCTTCGTAATATAATTTACCTTTAAATAGTCATAGAATTCTTTTATTGTTATAATTATAATATAAATTATATCAAACATTATAATTATTATATGGGCAGTATTATATTTATAAAGATTTATTCAGTTGGTTATAATATCAAATATCTTTTTAAATGTAATAATAGATATTTCTCTCATATTACTTATAAAGAGTTTTCATATATTTTTTTAATTTAATTATTTTTACAATGTTTTTAAATTAGTAGCTTGTATATATGTTATTATTCGTTCTTAATTCTAATCTATTACATAACTATAATTTAATTGTAATAAACTTTCATATCCTACAATACATTAGAAATTATTTTAAATTACATTTTAATTATTATAAAACATTCTTATAATTTGTTATTATTATGGTTTAAGACAATTTAATTTTTAATTCATCAGGTAACTTGGGATAATTTTATTTTATATTAGATTGATTAACCTTATCTTATTTTATATTTCTGAATATTATAATTTTGTATATGATTATATTATCATTAACACGCCTTAATGAAATTATATCATCTTCTTTTATGGTATAATATTTCAAAATATCTAATTAATATAATAATTGCAATTACGTCAGTTAATTCTTAGAGGTTTTTTCTTAAAAAGAATGGAAAATAATATTTTGAAAATTTTTATAAATGAATTCTCTTAATTATACAGTAGAGATGAAAATTATATTTCATGATTTTACTTTTCATTTAAAAAATAAAAATAAGATGTAACAGTATAAGTAATTTATTTTAATATAAAAAAATCAATGTTGAGTAAGTAAGGATTCGCATAATATTTGCTATACTTTGTATTACAATCCTGCATTATATTAAAATAATGTTTAACTGGTGCAATTGCAATCTTTATCTTGATTTATGAATATATATTATTACGTCAAAGAAGATATTAAAATCTTATTAAAAATGATAGAATAATTATTGCATCATATACACAACTTTAACACTCTTAAGGATATAAAATAAGATTATCGCATATCTGTAATGAAATCAGTTAATACGAGTTTAAATATGTTTTAGAAACCAAAAACCAGCAACTATAGTAAACCACAGTTAACAAAATATCTCGATAATAATTAAAATATTATTACAAAAAAAATATTATTATTTATTTATAAAAATACACCCTATGGTAGATGTCGTAGATTATCCTCTACTTTTAAAAAACACAGATATATATTTAGAAAAAAGGTATGATGTTTATGAATCAAAATTATTACAATCGGTAGACGGTAAAGTTATTACAGCCTCAAAATCTTCAAAACATGCATATATTATAGAGATTATAAATAACGAAGTAACATACAAACAGGTGGATTTATATGAATTTGAATTTTCCGATTTCTATATTCCGAATAGTGATTTTGCCACGAAATTTTATTCGAATTTTATACAACAATTAAAAAATTATGAAATAGGATTAGATCTTGATCATATGGCGACTTTTCCTCCTGAATTTTATTTTCCTATGTCAACACCCTCAATAATTTCAACTTCTGGTAATTTCAAATCTTTCGATCTTAAAGATTATCAATGTGAACAAACGAAAAAAAATATGCCGTATTTTACAAAATATGGAGAATGGCCTATCGAATGCAATATGGAAATAATATCGGGAGAAAGAAATGAGGAGGCGGAAAACGCATTTAAAAAATTATTTGAAATAAAAAAAATATGGAAATTCATTGATATTAAGAAGGAATATAGCCATTTGCAAAAATATAAAAAATATTTACCTTTGATAGCATATTATTGTACAAATGGGCCGTGGCAAACAAGCTGGATAAAATATGGATATAATCCAACAGAAGATATAAATGCTTATAAATATCAGGTATTACCAATAAAAAGAAAAAAAGCATTGTATTTAGATGAAGAAACAATAGCAGAGATTGAAAGTGATAGAAATAAATATCTCAAAAAAGAATGTGATAGGAAAAATGGATATCTTAGTGATAAACTCATAGATTTGATAAAAAAGAAATATCAGACGAGTTTAGATGTTGTAAATGAAGATGGAAGTGATATGGAATATGAATTAGAAGATTAAATTATTTTTAAAAATATTATTTCTTTTTTTCATTAACAAGAAAACCTTTCTATCAAATATTTCAACCTTGTTGATTTAGTTACCGTAGGATGATAACCAAGTTTGAAGCCTAACGAGTTCGTGTATTTAATATAGAAAGAAATCAAAATAAAAAAAATAAAAATATAATTAGTTGTGTGAAGATTCGATAATGTATATCTTGTACGACATTTCCTAGTGCTAAGTTAAACTAGTGTTTAGTTGGTTTGATTGCAATACCTATATTGATTAATAAATATATATTAATATACCAAAAAAATATTAAAATCACATTAAGGATAATAGAATGATAATTGTATTATATGTACAATCCTAACACTCTGTAATATAGGGCAGGATTAATGCATATCTGTAACGAAACCAATTAATCCCGGTTTAAATATATTTTAGAAATCAAATACCATAAACTACGATAGACTACAATAGACTGAAATAGTTTGATAATAATTAAAATATTATTTTAAAAAAAGAAATGAAATCCTCTTGATCTAAGCATAAAAATAATAGCGAAAATATTATTGAAAAGAGACATTCTTACATAACACGTATATATCATTTATAATTAAAATTTATAACTAAACATTTATATATAACATTCATATCGCTCATAACACGTATATAACATCTATATATCACATATAAAATTTATAATTAAAACTTATAATTTTTTATCCTTTAATGCAAAACAACGAAGACTCCATTTATGCCAAATACATACAAATATACACTGAACTACATATAAAAAAGGACGATATGATTGAAGACAATACAATACTAGACGATATTATTTCCCGCACCAACAAACTATTTCACAGTATTGAAGATACGAATCTATTGAAAATGGATGCCAAAATATCCACAGAATCTACAAAAAGATCATCCGTCCAATTTCAAATGAACCATAGAAATAAAAAAATAAATATAAATCAATTACTTAAAGATTTTGATACTAATAAAATAAATAGATATATTAATAATATACAATATATAGGATTGTATTTATATGAACCAACATCCATTAAATATGTAATTAAAACAGAAAGACAGAAAAAAATAAAAGAAACATTCAATTTAAATAATTCTATTTCTTCAACATTGTTAACAGAGAGAAAGACAGAAGAAGATAATACAAAGCACATAATCACAAAAATAGAAAATATATTAAAAGAGAGAAAAAAAATCAATTTTTATCAACTGGTTTTAGATAAAGAGAGTTATTCTAAAACAATAGAAAATATGTTTTATCTATCTTTCGTTCTGAAATCCAATAAGGCTACACTCTCTTTTGAAAATGAAGAATGTTATATTTTAGATAACATAGAAGAAGATATAAATAGTCATTGCATAATAGATATGGAATGGAGAGAATATGAAGCTTTAAAAAGAAAGTATAGTAATTATGAGTCTTTAATGTAAATTAATATAAATTAGTATAAAATGTATTTAATAATAGACATGTTAGAATATGCATACTAGTAAATGATTAGTGCAAATATACTTGGGAATAAACAAGTTAGAATACACTTAATAATAAACAAGCAAAAGAGTTTATATTCCTCTGGTGATAAATAAAATAAATTATAAAATAAATATTATTTATATGTTATGTGTTATATGTTATATGTTATTATAACTTATTATTTATATATTATTATAATCGTATTACTACCATCACTTATATATCACTTACTCACGTATCACTCACTTATATCACATAATATCACATATATATATAACTTATATCACATATATTATTATATATTTATTTATTTTATAATCCTTATATGAATATCATAGAAGAAATAAAATTATTATTACATCAAAATAATATTATTAAAGCTAAACAATCAATTATAGATTATGAAAATACAATTAACGATATAAAATCATTCTATAATAAAAAAATATCTTTAAATAATTTAAAAATAATAAAACAATTATATCAAGAATATGAAAATATACAACCACAAACACTCACAGTAAAAGACAAAGAAAATATTAAAATAAATATTCATTATTCACAAAGTAATATAATAAGAATATATAATAATAATATAAGTGTGAGTGATAATGATGGTATGTATAAGAGTGATAGTGATGCTGATGGTATGAGTAAGTGTATGAGTGATAGTAAGTGTAAGAGTGGAAGTATAAATAAGTGTATAGATGGAAGTATGAGTGATAATAAGAATAATAAAAATGATATAAATGATAATAATACTAACAATACTAATACACCTAAACATACCACTATCACCAATACACCTATCACCAACAAAAATATAAAGAATACATTTAAACACATTATACATGGTAATGAAATACAAATAGATAATTGTTATAATATATCAATAGAATGTATAGTTGATGAATCATTAGTAATAAGAAATACTAAGAATAGTATTATTATATGTAAAGCTAAACAGATAAGATTAGAAGAATGTATAAATATAGAGATTATAGCGTATACTGATAGTGGAATATTTATAGAAGAGAGTAATAATATAATTATAAAAGAATATTTAGAAGAAGGATTAGATAGAAATAAAAATCAATGGGAAAATGTTAATGATTTTAGTATGCCAGGGTCTATGGTAAATTATACACTTAAATATCCAATAGAGTAATTAAAATATTATGTGTATTATTTGTTTTATTTGTGTATTATATTTATCATTCTATATTATCGTTGTTATTAGTAATTAATAGTTATCATTATATATTATCAATAGTTATTACGTAGTCTACCAATAATCAATATTAAATTCATTATATCAATAATAATTTTATCAATGATATTTTTCTCCTTTTCCTTAAACCAGTATTTTTGATTGTTTTATTTATTTTCTTTCTCCAAGGGGGTATTAAATGTTTGGAATGTTCAAATCTAATGAAAACTATGAATTTGATAATTCTTCTATCATTGCAGATAATTTTATATTATTATCATATGTAGATACTAGTTATGGTAAAGGATTATATTTATTAGGAACAGATACACAAAAGAAAAAATTTAAATTAATAATATCTTCTAGTAAAAGTAAAATATATAAAGATATAGCATTGGAAAATATTGTAAATATTAATCCTATAACAATAAATAATAATTTAGTATTTTTTGTTGTACAGGATGATACTAATGATAAGGGAGATGGTGTTAGTGATATGAGGGATGGTGGTAGTAAGGATGATGGTGATAGTAAGGGAGATGATGGTAATAAAGATGTTAACATTAACGATAATGCTAATGATAACAGTAATAATAACTATGTTAATACAAATCACACAAACGATAAGCATACTAATACAAGTAATACAAGTCTTACCGCTATCACTAATAACAATATTAACAAAACAAATAAAACGTATAAATTAGGATATGTTGAAATAAAACAGAATAAACTATATTATAATTCTTTGAATAAAGTATCTACTGTAATACCATCGATTATTGAACAAAATAATAGAGTGAGTATTATAGGTATGTATAATGGTGAATGTTTTATAAAAGATATAAATGGTAGTGAATATGCTACGGATTGGAAATTAGGAAAAAACCATTCATTCTCATATTTAAGAATTGACGATAAAGATATATTTCTATTTCTAGAAACTAAGAATACTGGTAAAAGTATAAATTTTTATACGAATGATAAAAAGAAGATATATAATTCTATTGAAATAAAAGAAGATATTAGTAATTTTATAATTTCTGATTTTGATAGTAATGGTATTATAGATATCGCGTATATTACACTATCTGGTGATACACCGTATTTAGTTATTCATATGAATGTGAATAGTAAAAAATATTATGAATATAGACGCACGTTTAAAGATTTGGGATTAAATGATGGCTGTGCTATCGATAGAGGGAAATTTTATGTTATTGATACAACGTCTGATGGATATCCTGATATTTTTATTATTACGGGAAAAAAAGAATTAAGATTGTTAAAAAATATAAAAGATGGGAATAAGAGGAAGTTTGAATATAAACCGCTTAAAGGTGAAATAATGCATAAAAGAAATATAGAATCGATATGCACGTTTAAAATACATGGAAAATATGCTATTATTGTAAATTATAATTCTGGTGAAGAATGCGATCTTATTGCATATGAAAATATTATGTTAAAAAATAAATTGAGATTAATATTGAATACTACACGACTTAAGAGATATGATCTTATGCATTATAATGTTACATATAGATTTTTAGCTAATGATAGTTTAAGAATAGGTTATCAGGCAATACAAACTAGTTATATCAATCTTTATAATTATTCATTTATAGGATTAGGTGGTAAAAATAAAGAGCTTATGGATTTAGAAGTATACGTACCATATAAGAATAAAATATATTTAATACCATCAAGAATTATACCAAATTCTGAATTGTATATTCAACCGGTAAAAAATAATGATAGTCCGCGTATAGATTTGTTTTTAACTTTAGGAGAATATAAATATTTGGTGGCTATTATAATGATAGGTATACTTATACTCAATATGATCACAGTATTGTTTTTATGTCTTAAAGAGAAGAGAAGAAGAGAGAAAATAAAGAAAGAAGAAGTTAATCAATTCAACTTCGAAGCTTTATAAAGATAGTGTAGATAGTGATGGTGATTGTGTAGGTAGTGATAGTGAGTGTGTAAATAGAGAGTGTGCAGAATAAGTGAGTGTATAGAAGTAAGAGATAAAGAAAATACAAAGAATAAATATAAATAAAAAATAAAGTAAATATAACTAAGAAGTAAGAGATAAATAAAATATATATATATAAAACAACTAAGAAGATAAAGTATATTTAAAAAGAAATAATCTCTATTCTTCTATATATTCATTATAAATTCTATTTTGTATTTCTTCTATTTCAGCTGTTAAAGATTTAATCTTTGTTTCTTTATTATCTTCTATGTCTATAAGCTCATTAGATAATATATCTAATATATTTATTAAACTTATTTTTAAATCTTCAAAGACATTATCTTTCATAAGGGTTACTAACAATAATATTATCTATAGTATGGTAATGGTATGGTGGTAATATGATGGTATTATATTGTTATAATATTAAAAGTAATAAAAATATATTATTAATATTATCTTATGATGATTACCAATGATATAATTATATTAATTAATTAATAATAATAGATGATGTAATAAATTATAATACCATTATCTTAATATCTATTATAGTAGTATCTCAATCTTACTATAGTAGATATCTTATTATCTTATAATACATACTATCTTAATATCTATAATATTATCAAACATCTTATTATTTTATATCATCTCAATCTTCGTACACATACTATCAACCATCTCACTTTACCTCACTCTTAATCTTAGTCTTATTAAATTTATATTCTGTAATATTTACGTAATTTAATATTTCTTTTTGTAGATATTTTATTTATATTTATATTTTTTGTGTATTATTTCCATTATTCTATGAACTGTATAAACATTCCTAAGATTGTATATCCTGTATATGATAATGGTGTGAGTATAAATATAATATTATGTATATTTGCTATAATATCTCTGTGTATTGTTATGACTGGTTATTTTGGTAGTGTATTATTGGGTATTATATCTTTAATGGTTATGGCTGTATTGTATTTTCTTGTGTATAAAAAAAGTAGGACGCGTAAAATTTATGAGGCGAATGATTTTTTAATCGTGGGTAGTTGTATTTTGGCTGTTTCTGTCTTTTTGTTTTTTATAGTGGCTAAACCCCTATCTTCTATTTCTACCGGGTATGTTCAGCAGTTGTATTTGTTATTGTTTTTAGTTGATGTGTTGTTTACAGTGGTTAGTGGGTATTTTTTGTATTTGTTGGTTGCAATGGAGAAAAATGGTGGGAAGGTCAAAATGGTGAAAATAATATGTTTCGTATTGGTGTTGCTTCCATTGTATTATACGGTAAATGGATTTATTTCGTTGTTGTTTTATTATATATTAATCATCGGTGGTATATTAGGTGTGTTGGGAAGTAAGGAGGGTTCAGCAACTATGGCTGGTTCTTATAAACAAATGTTGATTATCGCGTGTTTGGTGTTAGTGGTGGCTTTAATGTTTTTATTGGGTGTAAAATACGAGGTTAATGGTGTTGTAAGATAATTGATGTTATGATATTAAATGTGATAACTATGATTATGATTATGATCATGATAGTTGTAAATAAAAGTTTAAAAGTAAGTTTTTTTTCAATTTCTTGTTTGAGGTTTTTATTTTGTGTCTTTTCTATTTTTTTAATAGAGAATAAAGTAAAAGAAAATAGAAGATAAAGAGTGCTGAGTAGTATTAATTATTCTTTGTATTACAATTTTATTACTATATCAAAGTAATGTTTATTATTACTATATCAAAATAATGTTTAACTGGTGTAATTTCAATCTTTATATTGGTTTATATTATTATATTAAGAAAGATATTAGGATCTTATTAAAGATGATAATTAGATTATATACAAAATTATAACATTTCGAAGTACAGGGTAAGATGTGATTAATGCATATCTGTAATATAACCAGTTAGTATGTATTAAAATATGTTTTAAGAATCAAATGTCATAGACCATTGTATGCTATAAAATTTTTATAAATAAAATATAAAGAATAAAAGATAATGAAATTAAGATATAAAACCTATTTATTACAAAATAAGAAATTAACCATTTAATTTTATTCATTTAATCTAAATTAAATATATTTGTGTAATCATAACCTATCCTAACCTAAAGCTATTTATCTTATATATGTATAATCTCATATCACAATCAATGTTATTATATATTTTATACAATTGTATATAATACACGTATCTATTCTATTATATTTTATTTTGATTGTTATTATATTTTATTTACCATAAAACTTCTAATTCCTAATTTCTATTAACCTTTTTTCTTAATTTATTAAAAAAAATATGTTAAAAGTATTTTTTATTTATGATTTTTCTCTTCATATAACTCTGCCACATCATATTTGCCTATTTTCTTCACACCTTCCTCTCCTATATGAAACAAATTGATACTTCCACCAGAATACGCATCTCTTATTGTAGCATGATAGACTGCATCTCTTCCCAGATTTAGAGCCTCTTCTTTCTCCATATCATATTTATACTGACTATCCAATACACTATATGCTATTGTAGATCCACTACCTACACTAAATAGATTACCTTTTATTCTTTTACCACTATCATCAACATAATAGATATGAAAATCATTATCGTATCCACACACCATACTTCCTATGCTAAATTTACCTTTATAATGATAAATATCATTACTAAGTTTCATACTGGCTGCACATACACTTATTCTTCTATTGTATTTTAATGAATATTCTTTTGCATAAATACCCATAAGTTTTTCCCAGTAGAAACAATCTGCTGCACCACCTGCCATAGTTCCAAGAAGATAGTCATTCACTTCAATAACCTTAAGAACTGATCTACTGGCTATGTAACTACCACTACTCGCTCTACTATCAACAGCAACAACAATACCGCCTTTGTAAACAAATGCGACAGTAGTAGTACCGTGGAATGGTTCGACAGGAGATTTTACCATATTCGTATTTTCTATGGAAATTTCTTTATCTAGAAGTATAGGTTCGGAGAATATTTGCATTAAGGGTATGTTTCTCCTAAAATTAAATTAAAAACAAATAAAATATTAAACTTTGGAGAGAGATAAAAGTTGATGTATATATAGTGAACTGAGTTGGTATAAGTTTAAATGTACTTTCATAGGATCACATGTTCATAAATCGTTATAGGACCGTAGTTTTATTAAAGGATAATAAGAAATTAGAAAATAGTTATCAATAGAAAATAAGAATAAAAAACAAATAGAAAATAAAAAAGAATGAATAAAAATAAAAAAGTTACTGAGAAGTATTCACATTTTAATTCTCATCTAGTATGTTGGCTTCTCTTCTTTTGCACCACTAGAATGTGCTGGTGCTTGACTTGTTGTATTTCCGCTACTACCTTCATTCTCTCTTAAACTGCTACTATTTCTATTGTTTACACTACTATCATCATTCTCTCTTAAACCATTACCATCATTCTCTCTTAAACCATTACCATCATTCTCTCTTAAACTGCTACTATTTCTATTGTTTACACCATTACCATTCTTGCTCTCTCAAACCATTACCATCATTCTCTCTTAAACCATTACCATCCTGCTCTCTTAAACTGCTACTATTTCTATTGTTTACACCACAACATTTATCATTTGAACATACAGGATTTTCATTTGGTGTTTCTGCTGTTAAAGATAATACAAAGAATAATAAATATTTAATAAAATTCATTACGCTTACAATTTTATTTTCTTTTATACTTTCAACCAGTAAAAAAATGATAAAAAGTAACCAATAATATTTTATCGGTAATTAAAAATATAAGTAATATCATAATAGAACATACCAAAAATCAACAATCAATATAATAATTTAAGGAGAATCAACAATATTTTATTCTAAAAATAATATATTAAGATAATAAAAGGAGAATGATAAAAAGGATAATGTGATAATAAAAGGATGATATTATAATATCATAGAATAAAATACTCCTTTTTTTAAAAAATAATTGATATTCTAATTATATTACAAATAAAATCTTTTTTAAAAAATAATAAAAAAAAGAATAAAAATAAATGTTTAATATATATCACATATAATTTCTATAATAATATTAATATTATTTATATTAAACATTTATTATATTCTTTCTATATTCTATATTTTATCTTCTTAATTTCAACTCTCACTATTTAATATGCTAACTGTTAACAAATGAATTATAATTAATCTATTATATTATAGGTTATTTAATCTGATCTATTATAATTATACATTCTTTAATATGCTAACTGTTAACAAATAAATTATATTTAATATTATATATTAACGGATGAAATATAATTAATTATAATATAATATAATATTTCGATTAATTATTTATTTCCTTCCTTCTTAGCTTTTGCTTGTTCTACCTAAATATTTTAATTTATTTTTAGCTGCATTTAAAATTTGTTTCTTTTTATAACAAATATTAAATTATTTTTTATATTCTTAGAAGTTATAAAACTTATAATAATAACAATAGTTATAATGATAGTATTATTCAGATTATATAGCTATAGTTATTATATATATAACTATTAATAATTGTCATTATGAAATTAACGATTATACAAAATTAGATTTAATAACAATTCCATGTTGAATAAATATAAAACTGAGAAGATAAATAATAATTCTTTTAAAAATAAACATGAAGAAGAATTGTTGGCTAAGATAATAAAAAACTATTATATGATATTATTTTTAAAGAAAATAACAACAAATATATTTAATGAAGAATATACATTTTTGTGATGGAGGAAACTAATATAATATACAAGCCGAAGGTATGGTTATATTATTTATATTGTAGCAATAATAGATGGTTAGAAATATTCAAATTGTAATGATAGTAATAAAACAATAGATCATATGACAACAAGATATGAATGTACGATAGGAATTCAATATAACCTATGACATAATGAGGTTTTGAGGGTTATTTATCTACAAATATACAATAAATACCCAGTAAAAAAAATAATATAAAGTTAAGAGACCATAATGTAGAGGCGGTATAATAAGATCCAAATATAAGTAGATTCTCTCATTAAAACTACTTTATTTATTAAACATAACAAGCAAATATTTTCATATATAATAAAGATGAGAATTGAATAAAGATGTTGAGATTATAATTACGTGTTTAAAGAATCTTGAGGGAGTAGAAGCTAAAAAGTACAGAAAATATAAGTTATTAGATATGAATTGAAATCTATTTTTAAGGCAAAGATAGAAGTAATATTATTCGTACTAACCTAACCTAACCCGATTAAATTTAATAATAAGGTGTTATGATTGAACTTAAGAGAAAAAAGAATTATATATATTCAATTTACTGCGATTAAGAACACAAAGATTGTATTGTAAAAGAAGAAATATCATAGAAATGAAACTAATAAAGAATATAAATAACATAATAAATACAACAAAGAAAATAAAGAACATAAAGTATTATCTTATAATAAATACAATAAAGAATATAAATAAAATAATATATTTATTAAATAATATTTCTAAACATCTTATCTATACCTTCTATTATTTTATCTTCTATTTCTTCTATATTATTTACTATTACATAATTAATATACAAAGAATCTAAATATCTTATTATTCTTATATTAGCATTAGTATTAATATTACTATTATTATCAAATCTATTATTACTGGTATTAATATTCATATCATTGTCTATTCTTACTTTATTAATATTAATTATATTACTATCTACTATTACCAATAGAAAATTATTAGATACTGGTAATACACTATGAAATAATCCATCACTAATAATTATATTAATACCATCTGTATAATCATTAATAAAATTAACATCTGTATCTTTCTCTATAAATGATATATTATTATTATCATACGTATTAGTATGTATATTGTTATCTTCATGTAAAGATAATTTTGTTAATTTCTCTCCAAATCTATACATTTCTACATTTATATTAAATCTCTTTAATGTTTTATATAACATTTTATATGTATTCTCTGTTATTTCTTTTACTGAGTTATTCTCTGTAATAGTATTTATATTATTATCATATGTATTGTTATTACTTTTATTGTTATTGTTACTGTTATTACTCTTGATATTACTTTTATTGTTACTCTTGGTATTCATATTACTTCTATTGTTATTGTTGTTCATAGACTGACTGTTATCGATAAACAATCTTACTGTATATTCTCTATCACTATATATTTTCTTCATCCATATCTTTGTATCATTAAATACTACCAGATCGATTATCTTCTTCATATTTATTTTCTTTCCTGATTTATAATTTCCTTGGTATTTATTCTTTTTATTCTGTTCTAGGATGTATGATAGGTGGTTATATAATTTATCTATTGATTTATTGTAAATGGTATTTGTATCTATATTTTTATTGGTGGTATTTTTTATTCTGTCTCTATTTTCTTCTGTTCCTTCTGCTGAAAGTTCATATCCTTCTTCTGTTCCTTCGTTCGTATAACATTCTGGGGTGTAATTATCTACTGCTACGTTTGTTGTGGATTGTTCAGCATTTATGATATTTGGGGATGGTTTGTATTCAGAGGGTGATATCTGTTGTTCTATTGTATCTTTATCATTTTCTTTTATGCTATTACTTTCTTTATCATTAATATTATCTATTTCTTCGATTTCATTATTTTCTTCTCCTTCCTCTATTTCATTATATTCTGTATTCTCATTTGTATCATCATCTTTACTATTATCTTCTTCTATTTCACTATCTTCATCTTCTGTAGCTTCATTGATATTATCATCTTCATCATTATAATTAGTTATAAATTCTTCTACTTCTCCTATTTCATCATCATCTTCTACATTTTCATTTGTATTATCATTCATAATATCTTTATTCTCATTTGTATCATCATCCACAGTATCATTATTATCACCTTCTACATCTATATCTTCATTTGTATCTTTACCATCTTCATTATCATCATTATTTTTATTATAATCAATATTACATTCTTCCCCATCACTGATATTTCCACTATCTACATCATCTATATCTTCCACATTCTCTATATCCACATCATACTTATCTCCTCTATTCTCCATATCCACACCATCATCTTCTTCTATATCACCATTATCACTATCATCACCATTACCATCAGAACCCAACTCTTCTTCATATTCAATATCTGATATATTATCAACACCAGCACCCTCTCTAACACCAGTACCTTCTTCAGTGAGAGTAGATGTAAATATATGCATAATAAAATATATATAATTTATTACATACTCATAATTGTTATTATCTTTATCATTGGCAGCATAAATATTTTTATATAAAATTAAATAAAATAACTTATTAAATAATTCATCATTGTAATTTATACTCTTAACAAATATCTTGGCTATCATTATTTCTTTTCTACCATACAATTCTATATTATTTATATTTATATTGGTTGTATTATTTATATTATCGTTATAATTATCTATATTATTGTTATCATCATCTATATCATCATTATAATTATTTATATTTTCTTTATGAATTACTTCTCTTATATAATAATCTTTAAGATTATAATTTATTTTATATTCTTTGTATATATTATCTAATATCTTTCTAATAGTAGATATATCTATATTTCTACATCTCTTCCATTTCATACATCCACATTCATTGATAGAACTATCTTTATTGTTATACAATAATCTATTTAGTAATACTTTTATTATATTATTATCCGTATTAACAATACAATCATTATTATTTTTATCATTATCAATATTAATAGTATAATCATCCTTATTATCTAGATTATTTTTATCATACTTCTCTTTATTATCATTATTACCTTCATTTTTATCACACTTCTCTTTATTACATATACATGTATCTCTAACATTAATATTTATATCTTTTAAATATCCTATAACCATATTACTACCTTCTATATCTTTATTTAATATATTATATGCTATATATTGTAAAGATAGATTATACATATATAATATTTTATCATAATCAAATATTCTATTATAAATATAATGTAATATTATATTATGATTAGGGTTACTAAAGGTTATCCCACCTTTAATAGCATTTTTATTCGTAGCAATATTATTATCTCTGTTATATTTATTAGTAGTAATATTATTATTTTTATTATCTCTATTATACTTATTATAATACTGTAATATAATTTCTATTATAAAATATAATCTATCTTTAAATTCTTTAACAGTACCACTGATAATAAATTCTTCTAATATTTTTATATCATAATCTCTTGTTATTAAATAAATATAATTTCTATAATCTATTTTATCTTTATTAATATCAGTAATAGTATTCTTATTAGTGTTATCATCTTTATTAGTAGTAGTAGTATTTTTATTAGTATCAGTATCTTTATTACTATCATCTATTATCTCCTTATCATTTTTATTATTCTTAGTATTTATATATTTTATTAATAAATCTAAATGTTCATTCTTTATCTCTAAATCTATATTATTATCTTTATTATATATAATATTAGATATACATTCATATACTACATTAGATAATAAAGATCTTCTACATCTTCTATTATTTAAAATATTGTAGAATAATTCAGAATGATATTCTTTTATTTCTATATCTTTTATTATTCCTATATAATTAATTATATTCTTAATCGTAGTAATAGTAGTATTATCATTGGTAATAGTATTAGTATTTATGTTGTTATTGGTGATACTAAGATTATTTATATTATCTTTGATAGTATTTGTGTTATTATCTTTAATAGTATTATTATTTATGTTATTTGTATCATTTATATCATAATAATAATTTAATATATTATAATAAGAATAATATGTATTCTTTATTATTTTATTATAATAATATATTATTCTATAAGTTAATATATCTTCATATTCTTTATTATTGTTTAATATCTTATATATTATTTTATAAATACTACTATTGTTATATGTATTATTAGTATCATTAGTAATAATAGTAGTATCATTATATGTATTGGTGGTAATAGTATTAACAGTATTATTAGTATCAATAATAGTAATATCATTTTTATTATTATCTCTATCATTACTACCAACATAACCATCATTATAACCATCAGATATATAATTATATTCTTCTTTTATTACATTTATTATATTTCTTCTATCTTCTATTTTTCTTTCTATTGCTTCTATTACATTTATATATTTATCTCTATTGTTTATATATTTATATACCATATCTCTATCATATCTATTATATTTATACATATTTTTTAATTCTACCAGTATATCTCTCTTAGTATTGTTTATGCTATAAAGAAATAAATATAAAGGATCAGATACAGATGCATAAGATAATAATTTTAAATATAAATTATTATCATAAGAATATTCAGGTAATACAGTAGCATATAATAAATTATTATGATTATTATTATTATTTATATTATCTCTGCTATCAATATATTTACCATCATTCATATTATCTTTACCATCATCATTTGTATTATTAAGAATATAAAATATTTTATATTCTTCTATACTCTTAGCATACTTATATTCTTCTTTATCTTTATATTCTATTAATTTTATATATTCTTTAAATGATATATTAGTAGTATTATTAATATTATTATCACAGAATGTATTATATAAAGAATATATATCATCTTTATAATTATTTATTTCTTTATAAAAATTATATATTTCTTTTATCTCATTATCATTGTTATACGTAGTAGTAGTATTATAAGTAGTATAAGTATTATTGTTAATGGTATTATTATTATTTATATCTATATTATCATTACTATATATATCCATATTATTATAATCTATATTATTAATATCATAATCTTTTATATCTAATATTCTAATAAACATATTTTCTATATCATTTTCATATAAATAATTGTTAAAATAATTATTTAGATATAATAGATTATTATTTATATTACTTATTATATTCTCTGTATTACTATAAGTAGTATTTATATTATTAATATCATTATTATCATTACTATCATCTATATTATTATCATGTAGATGTATGAAAGATAATAATTTATTTCGTAATCCTTCTATTATCATAGTTTCTTTATTCATCAAATATTTAATACTATTATTTATTTTATTATTTCTATATTCTATATATTCTTCGTTCACTATATGATTATCAGTAATATAATTTATATTGTTAGTATAAGTATCAATATTATCAGTAATAGTATTATCATTTATATCTTTATTATTATAATTAGATCTTAGTATCTTATATATATCTGTTATAGTTTTATTTTCTTCTAATTCTACTTTATAACATCTATCTTCTATAGCAGGAGATAGATTATATTCTGTTAGTAATATTAATCTAGTATTATCTTTTATATCAACTTTATTAGTATTCTTAGTTATCATATGTTTATTATTAGTTATATTAGTATTATTATCACCATTATCATCCTTATCTATCGTATTATTATTATCATGTGATCTTTCTGTTATATATAATTCTCTATTCTCTTCAAATAAAGAATTTAATCTATCAAATACAGAATATTCTACTAATTCTGGTCTATTAAAGATTATCAATGATCCATTATTTAATGCTTCTATTAATTTACTATTACTCCAATATACTTTTAATTTGGTATTACTATTATTCTCTATCGTATTATTATTATTCTCTATTGTATTATGTTTGTTATCATGTATATTACTATTGTTATCACTCTTATTACTATCATCATTATAACTACTATCTATACTTCTATTATTATACTTATTATAATCTATATCTACTACATACATTCCTATTAAATCATTAGTATCTATTTCATTATAACAATATATTCTATCTATCTTATGATTAAATATATTAGATATAAAGTTTATAAAACTATTTCTACCATTACCTCTAAGAATAATAGGTATTTTCTTTACATAAGCTATAAGAATATTATGTATAGAAAATAATTGTTTATGCAATAAAATATAATTTATATTATTGTTATGAGTATTCTTTATATCATTATTAGTATGTTTGTTATTAGCAGTAATATCATTATTACTATCATTTATACCATTATCATTATTATTTAATAGAATATCTATATCTTTTATATTAGAATATGAATATTCATCTATAATAGTTATTCTTTTATTATTTATTATTGTTCTATAATTTATATTTATATCATTGATACCATTAATATGGTTTATATGATTGTTAGTAATAGTATAATCATTACCTCTATTACCTCTATCTTTATCATTACCTTTATCATAATTAAATGTAATAAGATTATTATTTATATCTTCTATTATTACTCTACCTATTCTAATATAATATCCAAAATAATATGTAATATCTATATTTTTATAATAGTTACTACCTATAGCTATACTTATCTTCCTTTCTCTTAATGTTAGATTATTTATATCATTAATATCATTAGTATTTATATTGTTATCATTTGTATTATCAATTTTATTAGTATCACGTGTATTATTACATCTATCTATGATAGTATATTTATTATTTATATTATTAATTATACTCTCAGTTATAAGATCTATATCTATCTGATTGTATTTATTCATATGTACTTTTATAAATCTATCATTAAAACTCTTAGGTAATATTTTTCTATTATTTTTATTATTAGAAGGATTCATTGTACCAAATATATAAATATTATCTGTATATATTATTATTTTATTATTTCTATTATTATTTCTATTAGTATTCGTATTAATATTAGTATCATTATCTATATCATCTATATTATCAGTATTATTATTCTTGTAATGGTTAATCTTTATGGTTTGATCTAATTCTGATATGTATATAGATCTTCTATAATCAAATAAACTATTTAATCCTTCTATTACACTCTGTGTACATAAATTTATTTCATCTAATATTATAAATGTATATGGTTGTAACAATGCTCTAGTGAATGAAGAATAAGTAAATTTTATCTTTATATTGGTATCTCTATCAATATTATTATTAATATCTCTATCAGTATTATAGTTATATTTATCATCTTTATATCTGTCATCATCTACGTATGGTATATAATGTCCTATAAGATCACTAAACTCTGTTCCTTCACTCAGATTTATTCTTACTACATTATAATTTAATAATCTTCCTATATTTTCTATTATAGAAGTTTTCCCTATTCCAGGTTCTCCACTAAGGAGTATAGGTGTATTAAGAGAAAGAGAGCGTAATATTTTATATAGATTATGTACTGTAGTAGGAGTATTAAAATTATATTTTATATCAGTAACAGTGATATTACTATCATTGTTATTATTATAATTGTTATTATTATTATAATATTTTATTATAGAATATATTTGATTATTATATTTTACTCCTACCATATTACTATTATTTATATAATGAATATTATTATCTGTATATTCTTTATTATTCTCTTTATTATTTATATTACATAATTCTATAACATCTAAGAATATTTTATATTTTATCTTTTCTTCTAAACCATTTAAATATTCTTTAAGAGAAATATTTCTTTCTTCTATTATATTTACTATATATTTATTATTATATTTTATTCTTTTATTATTATTATAAGAGTTGTTATAAGAGTTATTAATATTATTATCATTATTATTATCATTGCGTATAACATTACTATTATCATTTATAGCATTATATTCTACTTTAGTATATAATATATATTTTCTTATCAACTCTATTTTTCTTATATTTAATTTATCATTTATTTTACTGTAATAGAAATTACCTATCATATTTTCATATACATTTTTTATTTCTTCATCACTCATTTCATACCATATCTCTGTAAACCTATTTCTAAGTGCTGGTGATAATTCTTTTTTTCCATGATCATTTCCTGGATTCATAGTAGCTATAACTCTAAATTTAGAGTGGATAGATATACTACTGTTTATTTCAGGTATAAATAATGATTTATTATTGTTAATATTAGTATTACTGTTGGTATTAGTAGTATTATTGTTGTTGATATTACTGTTAGTATTATTGTTATTGTTTTTATTATCTACTTCTAATATAGAATTTATTCTTTCTATAACAGAATCTGAACATAAATTAATTTCATCTAATAATAATATTTTACCATTACGTATACATCTAGTAACTACACCATCTCTAAATATTATATCTGTATTATTGTTATCTGCATCATCTTTGTTATATTTATTTCTATCATCATATGCATTATAATCTTTATTATAATTATTTTTATTATTGATAGTATATTGCCCTATTAAATCTGATGCTTCTATATTTGCATGTAAATTTATTATCTCCATTCCATTATTTTTTATTATATCTTTTATTGTTTCACATACTTTTGTTTTCCCCATTCCAGTATCACCTACTATCAGTATAGGTTCATTATTCTGAAAAGATATTAAAATATTTAATAATAATATCTTCTGTGATTCAAATAAATTTATATCCTTGGTGTTTTTATAATATTCTTTAGTATCTTTATTGTTTTTATGACATTTTATAGTATCTCTATTAGATCTATTATTATTCTCTATGTCTCTATTATCTCGATTATTATATATTATATTGTATAATTTATCTGTTTTATATTCACTATCTAACATATCATATAAATTATCTATTTCCTTATTTCTATTGTTATTACAAAAATTTATTGTATGATTTTTATTATGCTTAAAAAATACTTGGTTGTACATATTTTCTATTTCTTCTTTATTTTCTCTTATTCTATTTATAAATACCATCTTACCATTATAATATAATGTATTTATACATCTATTAGATCTATAAACCCATTTGAATAAATCTCTAAGTGTAATATACGATGATGAAATAGATGATAACATTTTATAAACACCCATAAATATATTAACAAATAATGTAGGTAGATATTGAATGTTGTTATACGTATTTCTGGTATTATTGTCGTTGGTATTCACTTTGCCTATAACCTCTTTTATCTCATCTAAACTCATTAATCCAAAATTAATTTCTACAAATCTGTTTCTAAATGCTTCTGATAATTGCTTTCTTCCTCCATAAAGTGCACTGTTTTGTGTTCCGAATAATCTAAAATCTTTATGTGCTTTAATGGTCTTATTGATAAATGGAACGTATAATGATTTATTATCATCTAATACTGAATTTAAAAGTTCTAATACTTCACTAGAACATAAGTTTAATTCATCTAACAGAAGCCAATGTCCATTTGTTAAAGCATCAAATAATGGACCTGGCATAAATTGTGTATTCAACACATTATTGTTATTATTATCTCTGTCGTGTTTATTTGTATTCTCCCTGTCATTATTATTTTTAATTATCATTCTACCTATATAATCACTACTATCTGTATTCTCATGATTATTTATTCTTATTATCTTCTTATCATATAAATTAGCTAAATATAATAAAATAGATGTTTTACCCGTAGATGTACTTCCTTCTAATAATACACTTATATTTAAATCTATAGCAGTAGATATTAAACACAATCTATTATATATCTCAGGCGTTATTATAAAATTATTATTAATATTCTTTATATTAGTAGCTACGTTATATTTATTTCTATTACAATCTTTTTTGTTACCATTTATCATCTTATTTCTATATTCCTGTAAGAATATACTCTCACCAACAACCTTATTCTTACTCTCAGGTTCTAACTGTGTTAATATCAATAAATTTATTATTTTATACACTTCATCCTCTTCCTGAATAGCTTTCAATACTCTACAATATGTTCTACCGGAAATTAAAGGCTTCTTACCATAACCATATAATTTAGACATATTCTTACGTAAAGTATAATAAAATTGAGATATAGCATAAATAAAAGTACTATTATAAATATCAGCAATACCATCAGTATTATTGTTATCGTAACACTGTGAATTATTACAATATTTTTCATCTTGTTTCTTTTTAAGAATATACTCTGTTACTATTTCTATATCATCTATTCTGTTACTAAAATCATCACAATATATCTTAGTAAAAGTTTTAGTATTAAAATCTTTCTTACCTATACCCTCTGGATTCATAGTTGCAAATACTCTAAAATTAGGATGTATACGTATTCTCTCATCCATAAATTCTATATTAATATAACAACAATTACCATCTCCATTCGTATTATATAGATTATAATGTTTATTAGTATCTAATATACTATCCAATGCTTGTAATACTTCATTATTACATAAATTTATTTCATCTAATAATATCCAATACCCATTCTCCATAGCTTCTATTAGCATAGAATGACTGTAATATAAATTATTCTTAGAATTTATTATCTTAGAAGCTATAGCAATATCTTTATTAAAGATGTTTATATTATTCTTATGTAACAATTCTTTGTAATATATTATTTTCCCAAATATATCATTTATCTTACCTATATTAACTATATAGTTATTATCGATATCAATACCATTTATATCGCTGTTATCAATATCATTTATATCATTATTTTCTCTTAGATATTCTTCTATTCTATTAAATAAATTATTTACATCAAAACTTTTATAACTACCTATTAAATCCGATAACTCAGTATCTGCAGAAATATTGTATACCAATAATTTATTATTAATACAATATTTATTATCTTTATCACAATTATAAATAATATTATGTATCTGTTGTATTAATGTAGTTTTACCTGTACCAGTATCTCCTATCAACAATACTGGTAGATTATTATTTATAGAAAATATTATATCTTTTATAAGATATTTAAGATTAGTAGTCAATCCTAAATCTATATTATCTATTATAGATTTATAATCTATGTTATAATTATGATTATTGTTATATTCATTATTTATATTATCTATTCTATCTATGTTATTATTTTTAGTATGGTTATTATTATAATTACTTATATCAGATTCTGCTAATACTAGATCTTTTCTTAATTCATATTCTTTATTCTTTCTTTCTTCTATCGTATCACATGAATATAATATTGTAGATATTATATTATATAACCATACTCTATCTCTTATACTGTTAGTATACTTATATGTATTATATAATCTTAATATATTCTTTATATTGAATTCTTTATCTGTATCTATATATTCTTTTATATATTTTATTAATATTTTATTTTCTATAATATTTATATTACTATCGTTATTATTTTTATTGTGTAATTTATTATTGTTGTTATCAGTTATATCGTTATTATCTTTATCTTTATCATTAATTTTATTATTATCATTTATATCATTATTTTGATTATCAGTTGTATTATAACCATTGTATAAAATAATATTATAATCGTTTATAACATTAATCTTAAAGTATCTACCTTCTATATCTATTTCTGATGTTAATATCAATTTAAATTTCTTATTGTAGAATATTTTATTTTTGAAATTTTCTATTTTATTCTCGTATAATATAAGAGGTTGTAGAAAATTAAGTAATGGTAAATTCATATGTATATTTTTTATAATAAATATAGATTCTATATCATAATTAATATTTGTATTGTTATCATTATATGTGTTATTAATGATATTGGTATTTGTATTGTTATCATTATTATTACCAGTTATATTACTTTTGTTATTATTTATTTTATTGTTAATAAACTTTTTACCTCCTTTGATAGCAGTTATTAATATTCCTTCGTTTTCTTCCAATTGCCCTCCATCTATTGTATACGATCCCACTAACAATTTGGGATCCAATACTTCTCTTGCATCTAACACCATAGTATTATGATATTTAGATCCATTATGTAAATCATATTCTTTAGTATAATATGATTCTATAAATTCATTAGCACCATTACCATAAAGTAATATGGAATTTGTCATCTTTATATAGCTGTTATACTTTGTTTTGTATCTGTTAAAATTTTTGGTGTCTATGAAAAAATATGTTTGCATTATTTATGGGATAATTTTTAAAATAAAAAATATATTCTTTTATGAATTTACAATTTTAAATATAAAGAGAATATATTTTATTATGAATTATAATTTTAAATATAAAGAAAATATGTTTTATTATGGATTACGATTTTAAATATAAAGAAAATATTTTATTGTGAATTATAATTTTATAAAAATTAAATTTCAAATAGAAGTTATACATAAATAAATATAAGTGTAGAAAGTGTTATATGTAAATGAATATAAGAATAATAATATAAAAATACAATAAGTATAGAACTCTGAATATATATTTAATTAAGTAATATATAAAGATAATTGAATGTCTAATAGAATATTTTAAGATAAAAAAAATATTATTTTTTGATTGAAATCCAAAAGTCCAATTAACAAAAAATTAGATCCCAAAATAAAAACTAATAGCATTCATCTTATTATCTTGAAAGTTTATATATTTGATTTGTAACACGCTTCTTTTGTGGACTCATCGGATGTATTAAAATATATTACTTCACATCTGCCTTATTTAACTACATTATTATTATTTAAATTCTTAATCTCGATTTATAATAATCTAAGATTTTGATGATTTATATGGTATCTGATTTTTGAGGAGAAAAATAGTATTTATCAATAGAAAATATTTATAATCTATCGTTCAATGAACGAAATAAGCTTAAATGTGTATATATGATTCATAAAATTAATATTAAGTTGTAAATGAGTAATGTTTTTCGAGATCTGGTTGATTATGTTGGAAATAAATCTTTCTAAAAAAACTTTAGTTTTATATAAATGTTATATAAATTTAAAAAACAAATGAGGAAAAGGTTGAAGTCAATGGGATTATATTTCATTTTTGGAAATTTTAACCGTTTTTTGTGTGTAAAAATATTTATACATAATGCTTATATTATTAGAAATTACAAACAAATTTTCAAAAAACTACTATAAAATGTATATAAATATTAAACTTCAATTTTTATTTCTATTTTTCACGCTTTTAATATATCATTCAATAAAAGAAACCTATAAAATAGAAAGCTACAATCTACAATGTTAACAAATTTATATAAAAGCAGAACATACTTATTTTTACCGTTATTAAAGTTATAAATAAATACAATTTTCTATTAAGCACACCATGTAATATCTTCATCATATAAAATAATATTATATCATTTTTAATTTTTAAGCAGTATCCAGCAATAAATATAGTTATTGGTTTTTGTTTGATTTTATGTTTATTTGTTTAGAATATTTGTATAATTTACCCTTATCAACTATTATCTTTGTATCTTCAAGTTATAAATTTGAAGGTATTCATTGTTATATATAGGTTCTTATATTTCGCGACATAATAATTGATTATGAAATAATGATATTCAGTAAGCTTTAATACACATGTATTATATACTTTTTCTGCCATGATATTATATATTCCTTTAGATATATTCATAATCTATTCGACATTGTAATTTATAACTTGATATACCATAGTATATTATATTTGTAAGAATCCTTTGGGTGTTATCTAAGAATGATATGTAATATAATAATATACATATTTTGCTGTTTTTATCCTATCTGTTATTTCTTCATAAAGTAGTTTTTTTGAAGAATATATTTTATTGATGACCTTATTTCTTATTTCATATATAGAAGAAGGTATATTGAATATACTTGATTGTATAGTATGTGTATTTTCTTTGAATATTCATCTAATTTTTTTAATTATTTATATGATCAGTATAAAAAATATTATACATTTTTTAAGATAAGAATATATATCCATAGTATTTATTTTAATAGCGGTGTGCTCAAATATGTCATTATCTGTATAATATTTGAATACAGTGGTTTTAAAGAATAATTTAAAGTTATATTTTTTGAAATTGATTTTTTATAACTTCTTCATTGTATTGAGTTTTTGGAGTTTCTTAAATCTTTTCTTTATCGATGATTTTTTTGTCCTCAGACGATATTTTATTATTTATACTGTTTATAGTTATCGTTTTTTTATTAAAACTAGTCGTTTATTGTTTTTACTTCACAAATATTATTACATTGGTTTATCTATTATCGTTTTTCCTATATTAACTTTATTTGTTAGTTTTCTTGTATAGTATTTCTGAATATTATTTAAATATCGTTTTTCTATACAATTATCACGTGTATTCTTTGTTTACCATATAATCTAATATAATGAAGATAAATATTTTTTTTTATTGTGATTTCTGCAGTTTTTCGTTTATTTTAATCCTTTTATCATATTAATATGTTTGTTGTTTTTAATTTCGTCTATATTATCAAATAAGAAAATTGGGTATTTTTATCATTTCAGTTCCTGTTATACCTCTAATTA
>VRLP01003549.1:0-62401 GCA_009660295.1 Lophius piscatorius | reverse complement strand
TAAAAAGGAAAGTTTTAAGTCCTTTTTTAAATGTGTCAGTCGTCTGTGGAGCCCTGAGATGGTCAGGGAGGGCATTCCACAGACGAGGGGCAGCAGAACAGAAGGAAAAAACGCACCATGATAAAACGCACCATGAAGTAAAACGCACCATGGTGCGTTTTACTTCATGGCTTTAAATGACATCTTCCTCTACACCAACACTCTGGCACAGTAAACAGAAAATCTACAGAGACAAACGTAAATTAGTCAAACATATGGTAAATATAAAAATTATATAGGGATACCATCATTAATAATATAAAATAACTATAATGTAAATTAGATCCTCTGACCCTCATACCAAAGCCATGATTCAATTTCTATAAGGACAATCAAATAGCCATAGGACACTGATCAAACAAGGAGATGCTGAAGAATTGGTTTTCAGACGGATAAGCACAGTTCCATGATCCCGTCCTGATCCTGGATCCTGTTCCTGTTCTTGATACTGAATCTGATGCTGCATCCCCATTCTGAATCTGAATCTTAAACCTGGATTTGACATGACAGCAGTCTGATTGCTCAAACATCAGCTCTGTAATGACTGAGTTTGTCCTGAGGGAGACGTTGCTGTTGTTCCCTGAACTCAGACCCTAAAGGGGCATTTCACTCAAGCATCAATCACTTAGTCTGTTCAGAAACCAATAAAAAAACAAATGATGATGTTTCCTTCTCGTCAAATGTAAATTCAATGCTTCCATCTATTTATCTATCTATCTATCTATCTATCTATCTATCTATCTATCTATCTACGATTGATTGATTCAATTAACGTTTAAATAGAGTTATTTTATTTTTAGCTGCCAGGCCAGATGGTGGGTGTGGCTGGTCCTGTGATTTGGTCTGAAATGTGAGAGGTTCCTTGTGGATCATCTGTTTCTGATGCTCCTCAGGAGAAAAATGGCGCTAATTCCTGCCATTACTACTCCTGTTTGAGAGTAGATGAGATACAAGGCTTCGGAACGGGTTCATCTGAGGAAGATTTAGACCAGTTAAACCAGCACAGTGACCAGTGTCTCCACCAGTTAATCCAATACAGTGACCAGTGTCTCCACCAGTTAAACCATACAGTGACCAGTGTTTCCACCAGTTAAACCAGTGCAGTGATCTCTGTATACCCCCAGTTAAACCAGTGCAGTGATCTCTGTATACCCCCAGTTAAATAATATAGGGACATTTGTCTCCTCCAGTTAAGCCAGGACAGTGATCTCTGTGTCCTGCAGTTAAACTTAAGTCAAACCAATACTGTGACCCCGTCTCCTCCAGTTAAACCAATACAATGACTTTTGTCTCCTGTTAAACCAGTGCATTGATCTCTGTATCCCCCAGATAAACCAGTGCAGTGATCTCTGTATCCCCCAGATAAACCAGTGGAGTGATCTCTGTATCCCCCAGATAAACCAGTGGAGTGATCTCTGTATCCCCCAGATAAACCAGGGGAGTGATCTCTGTATCCCCCAGATAAACCAGTGCAGTGATCTCTATCTCCACCAGTTGAATAGTACAGTGACCTCTTTATCCACCTGTTAAACCAGCAGTGTTAAACATCTCATTCAATGCCACCAGTTAAACCAGTACAATAACCTCTGTCTCCCAGAGTTATACCAGTACACTGACATCTGTCTCCATCATATAAACCAGTTCAACCAGCAGAGTGACCACAGTGTTCTCCACATAATCACAATTACCTCAATCTCCAGAAGTTAAACAGTTACACCAGTACAGTGACATTCGTTTGTTCCAGTTAAACCATTACAGGGACATTTGTGTCAACCAGCTAAATCCAGTACAGGGACATCTGTCTCCACCAGTTAAACCAGATACGCAAGTACATTGACCTCAGTCCCCACCAGTTAAACCAGTACAGTGACCTCAGTCTCCACCAGTTAAACCAGTACAGTGACCTCAGTCTCCACCAGTTAAACCAGTACAGTGACCTCAGTCTCCACCAGTTAAACCAGTACGGTGACCTCAGTCTCCACCAGTTAAACCAGTACGGTGACCTCAGTCTCCACCAGTTAAACCAGTACAGTGACCTCAGTCTCCACCCGTTAAACCAGTACGGTAACCTCAGTCTCCACCAGTTAAACCAGTACAGTGACCTAAGTCTCCACCAGTTAAACAAGTACAGTGACCTCTGTCCCTCCATTTAAACCATTTAAACCAGTACAGCGTTCCAGTTTGACCTCAGTGAATGAACTGTGATGTTTGTTCAGTCACTTCCTGTCGGACTCCGTTCCAGTACCAGCCTGTCCTCCAGTAACCCCGGGCGCTGGTTGGACTGGGACCGGTAGTGAACTCTGGTGTTTGAGGAACTGATCTGGGGTCAGGTTCACCTCAGTTCACGGATGGATCCTGTAGACCTTCTGAGACCATGAACAACATTGACCCTATGAGACCTCTCTGGTTCTATTTCTTCTTATGTTTAATGTCAGATCATATCTCACGATCTTTAGACCAGAACCAAAGTCAGAACCAACCTGAGGATCCGGTTTTTCAGGTTGTCAATTTTCCTGCTGTGTGAACATGGACTTCTGAAAACCCCCAAAAGTCTATGTGAGAAAGGTTCGGTTCGGGTCTCCCGCATTCAGAACTTGCCACATACTGCCCTCAAGGGACCCGACTGGTGAGGCTTCTGGAGGTTAATGAGGAACCAAACAATCGACTCACAAGGAGATGAAATAAATCCATCTGTCAGAAAGAGAACCAGGGTCCTCATTGACCCCCAGAACCACTCCAACACTCAAGCCCAAACGGGGAAGTTCCGGGCTCCCCCAGAGGAACTGCTACTTTAGATGGTGCATCTGATGGTCACAGGAGTTTTGGTGATGTGGATACATTTCCAAGCAGATTCTTCAGGGGTTGGTTGTCTTTGATATTGTATATTGTGCGATCAAAGCATCGTGGAGGTTCTCAGAAGTTGCAGGTCACAGTACACTTTTCTTGGCCGGCGAACAGACGTTGTATCCATCTGACATAATCTAATTCTCCTTCAATCTGGACCTTCCCAGTTTGATCAGGACCAAAGCTCAGGTCTGAAACCTCCCTCGGGGACAAAGATCTGGATCACACAACTGGACTTTAGAAAAAATATGTAGTCTCAGTTGGATCAAACGGAACCCCGGTTCTAACTGTCAGACCAGTGACAGGAAGTTCCATCAGACTACCGTCACCAATAAACCACAGAAGAAGAAGTTAAATTGAGTGGCTGATAAGTGATGACATCATCAGGAAACCTTCTTCAATGTCAAAACCCAATCTAACAACGGAACCAATGTTGTAAGTCGATTCAGACCGTCAGGAGGGACGGAACCAAAACTTGAACTGTGGTTTCAGACTGTCATGAGATCTGGAGTCTAGAGCTTCCACCTCTCTGACCGATAGTGACTCCTTGCAACCACTGCTGGAGGTTATGTGATCAGAGCTGTTTGTGTGTGTGCGTGTGTAAAAGTGTGTGATTGTGTGCGTGTGTGTGTCTGTGACCGAGTATGTGTGTGTGTGTGAATATGTGTGTCTGTGAGCGAATGTTTGTCGGTGTGGGTGTGCGTGAGTGTGTGTGTGTGTATGTGTGTGTGACAGTGTGATGTAATCATGCAGGGTTTCATGAACTCTGTTCTCTCTACGTTTGTTTCTCTTAATCTCAATGAGGTTCATGAACAAACAAACAAATAAATAACTAGTGGAATTTCTAGGTTAAGGAAATGGGTGAGTATTAGTGAGCAGCAGTATGGTTTCATGCTAAGAAAAAACACTACAGATCTGATATTTGCTTTGTGCTGCTGGAACAATATAGTGAAGGCCAGAAGGAGTTGCATCGTGTCTTTGTGGATTTAGAGAAAGCTTATGACAGTCTGCTGAGGGGGGAATTGTATGAAGAATTATGGAATGACAGAGAAGTATGTTAGAGTGGTACAAGTATAGGATATATATGAGAGCAGGATGGCAGAAGGGAGGTGTGCAGTATGAGTGACCAATGTGTTTAAGGGGAAGGAGGAACTGCACCAAGGACTGGCTTTGAGACCCTTCTTGTTTGCTCTGATGATGGAGAGGCTGACAGGAGTCTCCGTGGACTATGATGTTTGCAGACGACTTTGTTATCTGTAGTGGGAGCTGGTGGAGAAATAGATGCACATTTGGAGGTATGTGCTTGAGAGAAAGTTAATTTAGGTAAGTCACCACAAGACAGAACACATGTTTGTGAACGAAAGCGGGGCAGGTGGAACAGAGAGGATGCAGGGAGGAGTCTAAGTACTTGAGCTCAACTATTCAGAGTAACGGGTATTGTGGAATAAGAGGGGAAGAACAGAGAGCAGCATGGACGGGGTTGAGAATAGTGTCAGGAGTTATCTGTGACTGAAGAGTAGCAGCAAGAGTAAAGGAATTGTTTCCAAGATGGAAGTGAGAGCAGTTTTGCTGTCTGGTTTAGAGACGGTGGTACTGACCAAAAGATAGCAGCCAGAGCTGGAAGAGGCGGAGTTAAAGATGTTATGATTTTTCTTTTGGAGTGACAAGGATGGGCAGGATTAAAAACAAGCCCATCAGAGGGACAGCCCATGTTAGAGACAAAGTAAGAGAAGCCAGATTGAGGTGGTTTGGACACGTGAAGATGAGGCATAACTGATCTATTGGTAGAAAGATGCTGGGGATGGAGCTGGCAGGCAGGGCAAAAAGGGGAAAACCAATGAGGAGGATTCTGGATGTGGTGAAAGAGGACATGCGGTTGGCAATTGTGATAGAAAAAGACGCAAAGGAAAGGGGAAGATGGAAACACATGATGCACTTTGGTTACCCGTATGGGGAACAGCTCAAAGAGGAAGACCAAGAAACGAATGAATGATCTAAAAGTGTGTAACAGGGGTTTTGAATGTCAATGTTTCAAGAAATGTAACAGGAAGTTGTCCTAACTCTACTGTCCTTCATCCAATCTGCCCCAACCAGAGGAGTGAAATGATTCCTGTGTCAACACTTTGATGTCCTCCTGCCCGTCTATTCAATATTTTGACTTTAATCTGGGACTTCAAAGCTGTGAAACCTTGATGAAGCTTCAGTGTGAATTTTGGGGGGTTTTGTCCAGCGATGTCGTCGTGATGATGTTTCACGATGAAACGGAAATCTGTAATAATAACTATGTTATCAAAAGTTTTCCTGAAAGGCGTGGTCATGACGCCTAAGGAAAGCTTCCATGTTAAGATAGTGAGTTTCATCAAAGGGCGAGGCATCGGCAGTTGAGTTCCGTCATAAAATAGGATGTTCACGTTCTCATCTGAACATCATGAGCTATAGCTGCCCTTCCATGTAATAGGTTCTATATTATATGAGAACATATGAGATAATATAGTCTCCATGATGGAGAGATCGAAGAAATCTGAATAGAAACCTTAGACTCTTGTTCTGGATCTGGGCTGTCAGTGGGTTCTGAGGGACACCGTTCCAGCAGCAACTGGGTGAAAGGTGGTGTACACCTGGGAAGGGGGCCGCCAGTCAGCGTCAAAGTCAGACCTACCCAGAAAACTTTGTGTTTCTTCAATCAACTTGTGGACTTGGCAGTGACTTTTCAGGTCAGTGACCAAACAGGGCATCACAGTGCCAACCGGATCCACAGCGCAAACATCTAGAAGAGGTGGAGCCTTTTAGCGCGTCAGAGCGGGTCACCCGTAAATCTACTTGTCTATGTGTACAAACATAAACAGGAAGTGACCCGCTTTACCAACAAATGTGCAGATATGGCCGCTTCACAACAGTGTATAAGTCCTGATCCAGTCAATGAAGGATGTAGGAGAATCCATAGTTGCCTTCAAAGGTCAAAATGATGATGTCATCTTCTTATACCTCATGGAGTATCCAGTTAATTTAGAAGCCGTTTTTTGGGTATTCATTCTGTAATACTAGAGGTCAAAGATCATGTTTAGAAAAACTGGATCATTTACATCGAGGTGGACCACAGAGGTTCCCTAAAATTTGTGGAGACCAGCAGTGGTCTCAATCCCGACCCACAGAGGCAGGAAGAGAAGGATTAAACACAGGATCTGATATGTGAATCGGTCAAACTAGGTCACACAGTCGGCTCATAATTTTGAACACATAATACTTATTCTGTCTTTCCTCTCAAATATATATTGAAGTATTGAATACACATACTGTATAAACAAATATGTTTATTTACAAATTTATTCAATAATTTCAAGCTGGTAAACTTGTTGAAAGTTTACATTTTGGGTGAAATCTTTTTTCTTGGGTGTCATATGATGTTACTCTGATAAACCTTAGGCTCCATCCCTTGATTATTTGTTTATGAATTACAGTCTAATGGCAGCGTTGACAAACTGTTTAATGTTGACGTTACAAAACAAATAAATTATACAAACAACATCAACAATAAAAATATTTACACTGGATAAACGTCCAGAGACTTAATGACCGATCAATAACTGATCAATGACCGATCAATAAATGATCAATAACTGATCAACGCTCGATAAATGACCAATCAATAACTTATCAATGACTGGTCAATGACTTATCAATAACTTATCAATGACTGATCAATGACTTATCAACGACAAATCAATAACTGATCAACGACAAATCAACAACTGATCAATGACTGATCACTTACTAATAAATGTCTGATCAATAACTGATCAATGACTGATCAATGACCGATCAATGACCAATCCCTGAGTGCTCGTGGCTGTCTCTGGCCATTTATGGGTTGCCATTTAGACCAGGAGGTGGAGCTTCAAATGTTATTGTGTGTTTCCCGTTGATGAGGAACCCTCAGGTGGTTCCTATGTAGATGAGTTTCCTGCTGACACATGAGGCTCCGTCACCAAACACAAACACTAGCGTGTTCTAAGCGCTCTCTGACCGTGTTCTTCACGTGTTTGTAACGTTTAGTTGCCGTGGTTACGAGCAACCGCACTCGTCCACCATCATGTTGTGGACATCCTTCTTGATGATCTTCTGCTCTTCGTTGTAGTACAGCATGGAGACGGCGCGGAGCCGAGTCGGGACACAGCAGGACCTCAAGTTCTGAACCGGGCCAAAGCCTCTGATCCGGTAGTGGTTAATTACGGCAGCATGGAAAGACGGCGCTGAGCCGCCCATGCTCGCCATGGGGTTGGGACAATCGCCCTCGCAGTAGTTGGCGTGGTAACCGGCCGGAGCAATGATCCAGTCACTCCAGCCGATGTCTCTAAAGTTCACATAGAATTGCCGCTTGCAGCAGACCTGGATTTTCCCATCGCAGTCCAGCCCTCGTCTGACCCGCCGCTGAACCGTCTCCTCTCCTCGCAATGCTGTCATGAGGAATGGCTGGTGAGACCGGTCCACCAGGACCGGAGCAGCACCAGCTTCAGTACACATCAGACAAGAGACCCTAAGACTAAGTGAGCTACCGACACCATCCAGCAGTGTCTGGAGGCAGCGAGAGACGGTGAGGGCGTGCCAGCCGCTGCGGCGAGCGTCCACCATTTTCTCTGAGACACAATCCTCCTCACCATCAGCCGTCAGCAGTCGCAGCATCACTCGACCTTTCACATGGCTTCCCCTCAACACTTTCAGGAAGATCCAGATGTTTGCCTCCTCCACCGCCAACGAGCCAGAGGCCTCCTTCGAAAAGTCAAAGGTCACCACGTTAAGGGAGACGCCTGTAGGAGAGAGCAAAGTTTGCATTTTAGCACAGTTAGAATGTCAGCTCGCAGCAGTTAGCATGTTTGCACGCATCAGTCAGTCCACAGTACCCTGAACAGATTCTACGGCTTCTTGTCATTGATGTATCCTGGTTGGAATCAAGCGTGTGTCATGTGATGTGTGGCAAAAAGCTATCGGGCTGAATGAACAAAGATGCCGTCATGGTGGCTGGTTGGAGCTATGGCCTGTATATACACCCCACAGAATCTAAAAAAAGCAAAGGCCCAGTCTCAGTACCGGTTTCGGGCCAACTAACAAGGATCCAGTAATTACTGTGGCCCAGATCCATGTGAATGAGGAGATTATTCCCGCACCCCTCACTGGGCCCATCCCAATTCTTTGGACTGTCCTCTCTTCCAGGGGCCTCAGTCCGACCCGTTGCTATTTATGGCACAAAGTGTTTCTGGCGGTTCATGTAAGACAGCCTCTTATTGTCCACTCAAACCTCCAAAAACATCAGATCCTCTCCATCACTATGGCAACATCAAAATAAAGCATCATGACAACCAGGAATTCATCTGTCATGTCTAGAGCTGGGCCTTGCCAACTGGTACCGGCCGGTACACCACTCTGGATCAGCACTTCCAAAAGTTCAGCCTCCTTGCTGTAGCAATGCTGCTGAACTGGGACTCAGTCAAACATCAGCGACAGCTAGTTGCCTTTATCCGCTATTCGCAGTTAGAAGCAGTTAGCAGACCGTAGCAGTTAGTAGCAGACAGCAGCTAGTAGCAGTTAGCAGCTGGGAGTAGTTAGCAGTTGATAATAGTAGTATTTACCATCTTATAGCAATAAGTAGCAATGGACAGCTATTAGCAGTTTGTAACTAGTAGAAATAGCATTAAGTAGAAGTTAAAAACTATTGCAGTTAGAAGTTAGTAGCAAATCCTGGCAGTTAGTAAGAGCTGGTAAGAGTAGCTAGTAGCAGTTTGCAGTTAGTAGCAGAAAGAAGTTAGTGGAAGTTTGCAGTTAGTAGCAATTAGAACTACTAGCACTTAGTATTAGATAGCAGTTATTGATGGCTGGTAGCAGTTGATAGCTGTAAGTAGTTAGTCGTTAGTGGCAATTACGCCCAGGTAGCAGTCAGCAGTGGTCAGTGGCAGCTAGTAGCTGCTAGTAGCTAGTAGCAATTAGTAGCTAGTGGCAATTAGTTGTTAGTAGTTGTCAGCAACTACAAACTATTGGTAGCATAACATATAGTAATCAAGTTTGAGATGTTAGATTAGTATAGAATTTCATGTATTGCAGAACCGCAAACATGCCACAGTGCACCTTTTACATAGTATGTTAGCATTAGTTGATGTCAACAGGTGACAATAAAAGCATAATTTGGGTTCAATAGACTGGCATGTTAGCAATCTCTGTTCTTAATGGGCTAGCATGTTAGCATTAGACTTTCCAATGGGCTTGCTTGTTAGCATTAGTTGTCAACAGATTCGCATATCAGCATTGGATAGGCTAACCTGTTAGCATTCATTATTATGAGGCTAGTATGTTAGCATTGGCTGTTTACGAGCCCACATGTAAGCATTGGAGCCTGTTACTCAGGCTCTCTAATTGGATCATGGACTCACCTGGCTCTCCAAAGGTGATGATTTCTGATGGTGCTTCCGGTGACATTGAGGATCCGGATTCCTCCTCCTGGATCTTCACGCTACCATCTGCGTTGACGCGGCCAACTTGCAGTTTCTGTAAGGCGTTGAGCAGAGCAGCCCGCGGGACCAGGTGGGTAAGATTCGGCCGAGCACTCAGATGCAGCATATTTAGGATGTGATCCTTCACCGCCTCCACCATGTCATCAGCCCCCGACCAAGAAGAGTTCCGCCCCACCTGAGCCACAGAGCAGGATGGGCAGTCTGAGGACTCCACCCCCTGGACCTGAGAGCCGTTGACCTTTGGCGCCACAGAGACGGCTGGAGACGCGTCAGCAAGAGGACTGATGAACATGAAAAAGAACACAGGCAATAGAAGAGCCATGGTTCGAACCCAGGAACTGGTCCTCTCGAACTCGGGAACAAGTTCTCACAGACTCAGGAGCAGGTGCTCGCTGACTTTGGTTCAGGTCCTCACAAACTCAGAGTCAGGTCCCCCTAGACGCATCATCAGGTCCTCAAAGAATCAGGATAGGGTCCTCACAGACTCAAATTCAGGTTTTCACTCACTCAGGATCAGGTCCATCAGCATCAGGCACCTCAGTATTAAGACACTCAGGATTAATTCCACACACTCAGGTCCTCATAGACTTAGGATCAGGACTCAGTAGGGTCCATGTATCAGAAGGGGGTTTCATACAAACAAGCAAAAACTTGTCAAATTAAATATGTCTAAATCTGGTCCTGATTAGTTCTACAGGTCTCGATTGTCCTTTGAGGCCCTGATTACCAGAAGGCTTTGGTTGTGTGTGGTTCGGGTCCTGTTGGTTCTATTTCTTGTAGTCAGACTACTGTCCCGGTCTGCAGTGGTCCTGTAGTTATAGCTGTAGCCTGGTACCGCCTCCTTCAGAGGGGTTCCCCTCCTTTGGGGACGTCATGGCAGAGGAGCAGCATGAAGAGGAGGAGTCCTGGTTCATTAATTCAACACATGGCCACAACTCAGCAATGACATCTGCTGGGGGAGGTGAGACTCACCTGCTGTCATCACCAGTACCTCATCAGGCCCAGGACTGCTTCATTCAGACAAATACATCCTCGCCACTCTGTTTCCGTGACAACCATTAAATATTTAACAGCTATAATTAAATATAACAAATTTTAAACTATACAACACCAAAACTCCCAAAGACACACCTGGCATTTCCTATATAACACCATCACTCCCTATGACGCACCTGACCTCACCTATATAACACCAACACTCCCTACAGCACACCTGACCTCACCTATATAACACCAACACTCCCTACAGCACACCTGACCTCACCTATATAACACCTATGACGCACCTAACATCACCTATACAACACCACAACTTCCTACGATACACCTGACCTTACCTATATTAACATTAACACACCCAACTACATAACTAACCTTACCTTGTATTACACTAACACTTCTTAAGACACACAAGACCACATGTATATAACACCAACACTACCAAAAACATACTTGGTCCCACCTATATAACTAACATCAACATTCCCAAAGACATGTGACTTAGCCTGTACTACAGCAGACTCCCAATGTCACACTTCACCGCACCTAAATAAAGACACCAACACTGCCTACGGCACACCTGACCTTACCTTTATAACACTTACAGTCCCTAGGGCACACATGACCTCACCTTCATAAACACAAAACCCTCCCTACGTCACACCTGACCTTACCTATAGAACACCAATACTCCCTACAGCACACCTAACCAAACCTACCTACATAGCACTGACACTCCCAATAACACAAACTATCTCACCTATACTGCAACGACACACAACCTCACCAATGTAACACCAACATTCCCTACGACACACATGAACTCATATTCATAACACAAAGACTCAAAATGACTAAAAGTTGGCTGACATGGCTATGCGATTACAGAAATGGCTAAACCCTGGCCGACCTCACTGCATCATAGCTGACAGGTCTAAATGGTAGATGTGTACAAGTTAGCCTGATGGCTAGACACTAGCCTTAATCTCTACATGTTAGCCTATCAGCTACACAATAACCTCAAGGCTACACATTAGCCTATTGACGACCTGTTAACTGATATGGCTACACGTTAGCCTCATTTTCAGCAGGTGTCTCCTGTTGACTGCAGTAGTTGCATCAGTGGTTCAGCTCCTGTTGTTTACGTCAGTGGTTGCCATAGTGACACAGATCAGTGGTGTCACCTGATGGATGGATACCTTCGAAACATCACTGACTCCATGTTTTCCCGAGGACCCATTGGATCCCCTCGGTGGCCCTTGTGGTTCCGCGGACCTCTGCTTCCCCACTGACACCTGTAGAAGCACGGCTGAGGAGACGCAATAACGTCACTGATGCGTCCATCTCAGGCTTTTCGTGAAAACAATCCAATCAGCTGTGCGCGTTAAGCCCCACCCCTACATACACACACACCTCCCCCCCGTCAGACTCTCCGTTAATCTGTCGGTCATCATGGCGGAGATCAAAACCGGAATCTTCGCCAAAAACGTCCAGAAGCGTCTGAACCGCGCGCAAGAGAAGGTAAGAGTTGCACGACGATATAGGCGATGGAGGTGATGATGGAGGATGGAGGCTAGAGGATGAGGAGCGGGTCGGAGGCTGCAAGCAATCCCTCACCGTTATTATCGCCGTTAGCTCATGACGTCACCATGGCTCCAAATGTGCACGTTTAAACGGTGGAGCGGCACAGAGACTACACGGCACGTTATTATTGACCGGTGATGACGTCACGGTGCGGCAAAACAGCATGTCATGAGCGTACTTGACAGGTTTCAGTATAATCATCATGCTGCAAGGTCGGCACAAGGGGAGGCGCAGTGACGTCACACCCCACGTCAGACCAGCTACCTGCTCCGTCAGTTAATGCTAATAATCTATATCAGTGTGGACTGTAATAGATTAGCAGTCCACACTGTAATAGATGACAGTGTGGCCGATGATTGATGGACGGTTTCTGTCACTCAAGACTGAAGTAATGACATTACTTGTTGACAGTGTCAGCCAGTGAGGACTGATGTACTCAGCCGGCAGAGTAATCACAGCACTCGTTGGCAGTTGCAGCTAGTGTGGCAGAAGTAATCAGATTACTCATTGGCAATATTAACAGTGAAAACTGAAATAACAGGTTACTTGTCCACTGTGAGAACAAAGTCATCAGAGTAGACATACAATTGACAAACATTGACTTTAAGATATTGACCATGGATCTGGTTACTGTTGCCAGTGAGGGGCGGGGCCTGTAGAGCGAGTTCTGACCCTCCTGGACCATCCAGAGAAAATGTACTGTGAGGCTCCGGTCCGGTGTCAAAGACAATCCTCATATTGCGATATTTTTATTTTCCGTATTGCTATATTTGTTACAATATATTGTACAAAAAATGAGAGAAGAAGCATGACATGATGATGATATGATAGAGGAAGTGACATCACCGGAAGCAGGTCACAAGATCCACGTGAGAACTTACATCATTCGGTTTTGTAACAGATACCAGAGTGGGGACGAAAACAAAATATATGTATTTATTACTGTAAGTACATGTTCTACAGAAAATGTATATTCTATACAGTTACTCTATTTTGTAACTGCTTATAGAGTAAGCACTAAAAAGTGACAATTAGGAAGGAATTGCAGATAAAATATAAATCAAGTGATACTTTTAGTCAAGCTTTTGGTCCTTGTGCTCCAAACCAGTTTGCAGTGGTTTTTGGTGTATTCTCTTTCCTGTCCAGCTATCTGTTCACAAATTTGTCTTATTGTGTTTTCATCCCACATAAATATGAAAGTCAACTGAAAAGTTCAAGATATATTTGTGTCTTGTGTCTCAAGAATTGAGGAAGACCGCAAAATCATCATATATTCACCAATATTATACGGAACAAAGGAACTGATTTCAAACAAAAACCTCAAAAACAATAATTGGCATGCAAACTGAACTCTTTATCCCTCATTGATTATCTTTCCAAGGAATGTTTCCACCTGGAACCTTCGAAAGCCTTCAACCTCAGGAAATATCAGTGCACAAAAAAACCCAGTTTTGTTGGGAAGTATATAACAAAAACTACTGTTGCTCAATTAAAAGGAACAAGGACAAATATCAGCTAAATTACATGTTTAAAATAAACGGGCTGTTCATACGGTCCCTGGTTTGCAACTGCAGCTACGTTACACTACTGACTTTAGTTCTGTAGAATCCCTCCAGCGTCCCAAAGGCAATATGGACCTCTAAATACCAGTACAACTTGGTATTATTATTGGTGTACGGACAGAATAGCTCAAACAGTGTTAAAAATATAGCTACCGTATGAAATTCATGTGGTTCACCTGCAGCCATAGTTTAAGTTGACCACTTTCAACTATTGTGGAAAAATCATTTCGAAATGTTTTCTTTCATTTCTTAACTTTTCTCTCACTGAGCGCAAACCTCGTGATGCAGGTGTTTACTGTCACTCCGCAGGTGCTCCAGAAACTTGGTAAAGCAGACGAGACCAAAGATGAACAGTTTGAGCAGGTGGTCGTCAACTTCAGGAGGCAGGAGGTGAGTTTGATTTTTCACAAACAACAAACAAAAAAAAACAGAAATAAACAAACAACCACATTCGTGTGCCATTTTATGATAAATGTAAGAAAGCATAACTGATATTGTACAGTTAGCATGATCTAGTTAGCCTAATCTAATTAGCGTAATCTAGTTAACTGTAGTAGTGATAGTATTTGTTAACCTGGGCCCCAACCTATCTGGTTTGGGAACAGTTGTGTGCTTCACATATGGATTGGGCTTAGGTCTCATGCTGGATGCCCTTCCTGATGCAACCCTACCCATTTATACGGGTTTGGGCCTGGCACTAGAAGTACACTGTCTTTTGACCCCTCTGTGGCTGGCTTATTACAATTGACTTACCATGCCCTAGTATATCCTGTGATGTTATTATTACATAGCGTTACTTGGTAACGCTATGTAATAATAACTAGGTAATACTAACCAGGTCATGCCATCTAGTTCATACTATCTAGGTAATGTTGACTAAGTACTACTAAACAAGTAATGCTAACTATGTTATTACATCTATGTCATGCTAACTAGGTTTTGGTAATTAGGCTATGCTAACTAGGTATCGTTTACCAGGTAGCGATATCCAGGTAATTCCAACTATATAATGGTAACTAGGCAATGCTAACTTTGTATTGGTGACTATCTGATGGTAAAAAGGCACTGCTAACTATCTTGTGCCCACTAGGTGATGTTAACTACATAATGATAATAAATACTTCATGTTTACTAGGAAATGCTATATATGTAATGGTAGCCTAGCAATGCTAAATAGGTAATACTAACCATATAATGCTAACTAGGTAATGCTAAGGCAGAAACATAAACATACTTTCTACCTCTTATACTAAGACGTGTCACATGGAATAATGTCATACACAGTCTGCGTCATGTCAAGTCAAAGTCACAGTGTGACAGGGTAAGTCAGAGTGGGACACAGCTGAGCGTCTTTAACACCGTTTTCTTCTTGTGTCAGTCTGAAGGCTCGCGATTGCAGAGGGAGATGAAGTCATACATGGCCTCCATTAAAGGTGAGAAAAAGTTTGACACATAGACCTACATCGACCGGGTATGACCAACAGGTACGAAAAATTAGTATGAAAGACGGGTACAACTGACAGGTATGACTGGAGGGTATGAAAGACGGGTAGGATAGACTAGTATGAGTGACGGGTAAAAAAAGATAAGACAGTTGGGTATGAAAGACAGGTATGGTCGATGGGTATGATGATGATGATGGTGTAACCGATGGATGTAACTGACGGGTGTGACTGATGGGTAAGAAAGATGGGCACAATTGTCTGGTATGAACAGGCCCGCCCCTTCCTATATGCAGACTAGAGGCTGGCTTAGGCCATGCAGCACGCATCCAAGACATGTAGGCCGACACTCTTCGGCTCCGGTAGAGAGAGCGAGAGAGTGCGAGCGAGCAAGAGAGGCAGAGAGAGACTGCGTGAGAGAGCACGAGATAGACAGAGATGCAGAGCTTCACCTGCAGGTATGGTAAAATAAAAGTCTAAAAGTCTTATTGTTTAAATAATTTTACCTAAAGTTCATCACAACACTAGATAGAGAGGAAAGTCTGTGCTACAAATTGTTCTGGACATTCCTTCATTCATTTGTCAGTGATTTTCGGCACCTGTTCATACTGGACATTCATTAAAGCTGATTTTCCAGAGAGTGTTTATTGTCTTTCATCGATGTCAGTTAACACGTTTTTCTGCTCTCTGCATACATATCTGTTGATCAGCAGCAGGAAACTGATCAGCTGGTGGTCATAGATGTTGGAACTCATGCTCAAATATCCATTTATATTTGTCTATAATTAGATCTTTTTTTATTTTAATATCAGTTGATTTTTTTATTTCAGAACAGCCCGAGGTTGTAGAACACATTACATTTTCAGCGAACTGTTGACAAAGAAATACACTCAAACAATAGAAATTATAAGTATATTATAATGGATATTATTATTTGGTTGTTTGGTTGATAATGATGATGATATATTAAATAAATTATTGTTAGGATAATAACAGTTTCTTGTTATATGTTCAAAACAAATATCAATAAAAGGTCATTATTATAGGTTTGAACAAAACAAAAACAGCTGTATTATATATATTTTTTATATTTACATATTTTATGGGTCAAATTCAGAATTTCTGATTCTGTTATTTAAGTGCTGTTAGTGACCACAATATATTAATTTGAGATTGAAGTAACTTAAATTGAAGTAAGGTACTTATGCTGAAGGACTGGCTATAAGTATTATTATTATTATGCTAGTTATTTATCTATCTATTTTAATTTCAGGTTTTTACAGTTATATATTTCAGATTTATTTGTTTGATATATAAATCTGTTTATGTAGACATATTATACCTTTCTGTGTGGGTTGAGGGGGCACGATCACCAAATTCCGCTCAGGGCACCAATTTGGCCAGGTGCGGCCCTGGGTATGAAAGACGGGCACCACGGACCATTCCTCTTGTCATGAGACCGTTATCGTGGTACGGTTGTATTTTCTCTTTCAGGGATGCAGCAGGCCTCCATCAATCTCGCACAGTCTCTGCACGAAGTCTATGAACCCGACTGGCACGGAAAAGATGACGTCCTGACCATTGGGAAGGTTTGCACCTTATCAATAAGACATCATATAGAACTCTATGAAATCATGTAGAACAGTATGACATCACGTAGAGCTCTATGACATGTAGAACCCTATTATATCATGTAGGAAATTGACATCATCTAGAACACTATGACTTAGAATGCTAGGATGTCCGTACTTATTATTACAAAGAGGATGGTTGAAGCTTTAGGAGGTTAATTTTAGTAAAGGAAATATGACTTTATCAATGTGATATCATATATAGAACATTATGACATCACATGGATTATAGCATCATATAGAATGCTATCACATCATATAGTATATAGAACACTGACATCACAACTTGTGTTTCCTGCAGGACTGTGATGCAATGTGGGAAGACTTCCATAACAAACTGGTGGACTCGACGCTGCTGAACCTGGACGGATACCTACAGCAGTTCCCCGACCTCAAGGTAAGCTAACAGATAGCTTTGTATACTAACAGGTAGCTATGTATGCTCACAGGCAGCAAGTGTGCTAACATGCTAACCTCTGTGTGTGCTGTGTGTCAGACTCGTGTAGCTAAAAGGAGCCGTAAACTCATCGACTACGACAGCGCTCGTCACCACATGGAAACTCTGCAGTTGTCAGGGATGAAGAACGATCGCAAGATGATGAAGGTGAGGCTGGAGATCCGTGTTTGGACCCTCTGGTGGTCTGATGATGGACCTTCTGGAGGTTGTTGTGTCACCAGTTGTTTTTTGCTTACAGGCAGAAGACGAGTTGAGGAAAGCGCAGAGGGTTTTTGATGAGTTCAACGTAGGTCTGCAGAACGAACTGCCCAGTCTGTGGGACAGGTGAGTGACATCAAGCACACCTGTCAGACAAGTGAGTGACTTCAAGCACACCTGTCAGGCAGTTGATCTTGACTTCAAGCACACCTGTCAGGCAGTTGATCATGACCTTTGACATTCTGTTCTCCAGTCGTGTGGGATTCTACATAAGCACCTTTAAGTGCATCACCAACCTGGAGGCACGGTTCCATCGCGAGATCTCTCTGGTGAGCCACCATCTTCTACCTTTTCAGGTGTTTCTGTGTTTAACCGATACTGAACTCTGACCTTCATGCAGGTGTGTCGGCAGCTCTATGAGGTCATGACTAAACTCGGAGAGCAGCACTCTGACAAGATGTTCACGATCCAAGGGGCACCAAGGTCCGTTCTCTGCTAACATGTTAACACGCTACATTGGAAAAAGTACTAATGCTAATGCGCTAGCCTGTTGAAAACAACTTATGTTAGGAAACAGGCCTGTTGAAAACATGTTTGCTTTCCTGGTTTAGTGCCGTATTTGTGGACAATCGTATAAAGATGATCCTGCTAACATGCCAAGTTTGTTGCGTTCATGGCGAGTGTGTTATAGACCTCATGGCAGTCATGATGGCGATCATTCCCTCATGGCGGTCATGGCCTACCTCTCTGGTGGCATGTGACCGGGTTGTTTTGGGTTCTCAGTGATTCAGGACCACTGCGACTTGCCCGAACTCCATCACCTCCTGAGGATGAGAGTCCACCTGAGAGTCCAGTCGCCTCCTCCAACCACATGCTCCGTCCAGTCTCACCTGGACCGCCCCGCCCCAAATCACCGGTACAGGTATGCACAGTCCAGAGTCCAAAGCACCACCACCACAAAAAAAGGACCGACAGATCAAATCAACGAGTGTGATATCTAATATCTAATTATATATCTAATTATTAATATCTAATTATTATTAATATCTCATTATTATTATTGATATTAATTTAGAGATATTGATATATATTGGTATATATTGATTGACAGAAATGTATTCATAGATAGATATTTGCACCATTTGGTAGATATTGATTAGGAGATATGATTGATTGATTGATTGATTGATTGATTGACATTGATTGATAGAAAAGATATTGATAGATATTAGTATATACTGATTGATAAGCTTGATAGATATTGATGAATGACATTTTTCACAAACTTTCTGTGACTGTTTCTTTTTCTGCACACGTTTGTCTTTTGATTGGTGAGTGAAAAAGTGAAATCACTTCCTGTCTGTGTTGGTGGATTTGTCGATATATAACACCAGTGTTGTTATATAGTGAACGATCTGGGGATGGGATCTGACTTTCAATGTTATGTGATGTGTACATGAGTGATGTCATACACTGGTGTTTAAACAGACTCATCCACAAGTCCCATAATATGTTACCTAACCTGCTACCTAGCTACCACTGAGCTAAATGTTAGCTGTTAGCAAACACTGAGATATATGTAAGCTGTAAGCTAACAGTGAGCTTAATGTTAGCTGTTAGCTAAGTGAGCAGATGTTTGCATGTACCTAACGGTGAGGTACATGCAAACATCAGACATCCCACCTACAGCTGATGATGTTGATGGCTGCATGACATCGTCAGCCATGACATTACCGTGACATTAATGTAACAAAGCCGTAACATCACAGTGACATTAATGTAACAAAGCTGTCACATCAATGTTATTATTAGTATTCGGAGCGTTATCCGTTCATGGTGTCTGGTTCTCTGTTCAGCTGAAAAAGGGCCCGCCAGTTCCTCCTCCACCAAAGGCAACGCCTACGAAGGAGGTGGCTGAGGAGCAGATCATTGACCTATTTGGAGGAGAGTTCTTACCGGCGCCGTCTCCGTCACAGGTGGATAGAGTCACAGGTTGATAGAGTCACAGGTGGATGGACTCACAGTTGTTAACATGTTAACCTGTAAACATGTTGTTTTCCGCAGCGCAACGAGCGACCAGGAGAATCTCTGCTCGACCTCGACTTTGACGCCTTCCAGCCAGACGAGACTGTCTCCCCTATACCACAGGTAGTCCATGCCTCCTTTCACCCATATCACAGGTAGCCCCTTCTAATCTATACCACAGAAGGGCCACGCCCCCTTTCACTCGTACCACAGAAACACAAAACCATCTTTAACATCACATTACACCTTAGCGACAGGTAAGCGATGCCCCTACCAACCATACCACATTTAGGCAATGCCCCCCTTTCACCCATAAAACAGGTAGCAGGACGTCAGTTAACTGGAGTGACAGGAAGTCAAGCAACTTGGATGACAGGAAGTCAGGTGACATGGATAACAGGTAGTCAGCCGACTGTTTTCGTTTAACCTTTGTTCTCTGGTTGTTTCAGACGGCGATTCCGTGGGACATGTGGTCGGTGAGTCCAGTTCATTAAAACTTGAGGATGAATAGAACCAAGACCAAACTTTTACCTCTGTTTGTTTTCTTTTATTCTTTGTTGTTGTTTCTTCTTAAAGGCCAACTCCAAAACAGATCAACCGGTGAGTACCTTTTCCTGTGGGTTAGGAGATCCAGTACAACTCAGTCATGTAGGTTTAAGGAGTCCAGTACAACTGAGTATTGTAGATGTGGGGGCTGGGGTGTGGGTCCTGTAGAGCACAGAATTGTAGTTTGGGGGGTGGGAAGTGGGTTTAGAGTCCAGTAGAACTCAGTCCTTTAGATTCAGGGGGTCCAGTAGAAAACAGTCCTGTAGGTTTAGGGGGTCCATTATAACCCAGTGATGTAGGTTAAGGGGGCCCAGTAGACCCTAGTCCTTTGGTTTACGGGGTCCAGTAGAACTCTGTCCTGTAGATTAAAGGGGGTCCAATAGAATTTAGCATGGTGGGATTTTCGGGGAGGGGGATATCAGCTTTTAACCACTCCGTACCTTCTCCAAGCAGGATCCAAACTTCGCTGCCAACTGGTCCGCTGACTTCCTCTCATTTCCTGTTAATGGTGCCGCTTCGGGATCAAATGCCCCCACTGTTGGGCAGGAGGGGGCAGAGGGCAGGGCAGGGGGCTGGGCTCAGGCTGACATAATTACAAGCCCTCAGGATAGCGAAGTGACCTCAGCAGCTGAAGAGGAACACACCAGCAGGGATGAATATTCCGACCGCAGACAATCCACCCCAGGACTAATTTTCACCAATGAGTACGGGGAACTGATGGAGGGTGGCACAGGGGACAGGGGGGACAAGTGGAATCGGTCTCTGGACGGGTCAGGGTCTGAATATGAGACAGCTGAGGAGTGGGCTGAAGGAGGTCAGGGCGGGGGCTGGGCCAGCGCAGAAGAACTCTCCTATGAGGGTTGTCCTACAGTCTCAGACAGGCGAGAAGAAGGTACATTCAATTCCACTCTCTCAAGTGAAACACAAGGAGGAGGTGGGTTTGATTCAGAACCTTTTGCTGAGACACAGGGAGGAGGTGCATTTGCTTCAGTTTTCTCTGGTTCGACACGGGAAGCAGGTGCGTTTGATTCCGTTCGATCAGCTGAGACACAGGGAGGTGAGTTTGATCCTGATCCTTTTGCTGAGACACAGGGAGTAGGAGCTGTTGATTTTGATCCTTTTGCTGAGACACAGGGAGTAGGTGCATTTGATTCTGATCCTTTTGCTGAGAGACAGGGCGGAGGTGTATTTGATTCCGATCCTTTTGCTGAGACACAGGGAGTAGGTGCATTTCATTCTGATCCTTTTGCTGAGACACAGGGAGCAGGTGCGTTTAATTCCGATCCTTTTGTGGAGGCACAGGCAGGAGGTGTGTTTGATTCAGATCCTTTTGCTGAGACACAGGGAGTAGGTGCATTTGATTCCGATCCTTTTGCTGAGACACAAGGAGTAGGTGCGTTCGAGTCCGACCCTTTTGCTGGGACACAGGGAGGTGTGTTTGATGCAGTTCTCTCAGCTAAGGGAGGACGTGATTTTGATTCTGTGCCGTCAGCTGAGTCACAGGGAGGAGGTGCATTTGATTCCGACCCTTTTGCTGAGACACAGGGAGGACATGCATTTGATTCAGTTCTCCCAGCTGAGACACAGAAAGTAGGTGCATACAATTCTGTTCCGCCAGCTGAGACACAGGGAGGAGATGCATTTGATTCGGATACTTTTTCTGCTGAGACACAAGGAGGAGGTTTGTTTGTTCCGGATACTTTAGCATCAACACAGAGAGGAGGTGGAGATGGATTGAGTGAAAGGGATACCGACCCGTTTCCTGACCGTTTTCCAGTAGCCTCTTGGGGGATGGAGGTTCCTGGGTCCTCCACCTCATCCCAGCAGGAAAATTTCTTTGATTCTTCTGTCCCTGGACAAAAGTCTTTACCCACCTCAAAAGCAGATCAGGTCCAAGACGCAAACATTCCCAGAGTCCACAAAGAGCCTGAAAACTCAGATATGTCCGAAGACGAGGCGGCCAACCGGAGGCTTGGAAAGTTGTATCAAGATCTAGCTCCAGACAAGGAAGAGGTACCAGACCTTCTTCCGTGAGGTGGACTAGATTAGAGTAGAAGCCCGTTAGGTGTCCTTTAGCCAACACAGAGTTGAGAAACTGTACTTTGTCCCGTACTTTCATTTTCACCCAAACCCATAAACTCCTCCCAGCACCTGTAATGCTGATTCTCTTTCCTGCAGGTCACCGATGCTTTTAACGGATTCTCACAGGTAGGACCACAAACCTGCTACTGTCCAGGGGACAGATTCGCAGAGGTCAGATGTCGTGTTAAAGTAGCCACTGACCGTAACGTTCTGCAGAGGTGTTTTCACCCTGTTTCTGAATTATTGATCAGCCGTAACATTATAACCACCTGCCCGATTGTGTCGGTCCATTTTGCTGCCAAAACAGCTCTGACCCAGTTGTAACTTGGTCTTTGTCAACATCAACTTCAGAAAAAAATGTTCAATGGCTGCCTAATATATCCGACCCACCGACAGGTAAACATGAAAACCAGGTAATTAGTGTTGGCAGTTATAATGTTATGGTTTATTCACTTCTTGGTGGTTATAATGTTATGGTTTAATCACCTGTCAGTGGTTATAATGCTATGATTTATTAACCTGTAGGTGCAAATAATGTCAGTTTATTCACCTGTTGGTGGTAATAATGTTATGGTTTATTCACTTTTTTCCTCCAGGATCCCACCGCCTCATCATTCTTTGCTGACTTTGATAAGATGGTGAGTTTGACTTGTCTCTATAAACATAATTGCTTCTCTTGAGCAGGTTCAGAGGTTCAGGGGCTCAGAGGATAAGAGGTACAGGAGTTCAGGGGATCAAAGCCACAAGGGTTCAGAAGTTCAGGGGTTAAGACGATCAGAGGCAGAGATGTTCGGTGTTAAGAGGATCAGAGGTGCAGATGTTCGGTGTTAAGAGGATCAGTGGTACAGATGTTCAGGGGTTAAGAGGATCAGAGGTACAGATTTTCAGGGGTTAAGAGGATCAGAGGTGCAGATGTTCAGGGGTCAAGAGGATCAGTGGTACAGGTGTTCAGGGGTCAAGAGGATCAGTGGTATAGATGTTCAGGGGTTAAGAGGATCAGAGGTACATTTTTTCAGGGGTTAAGAGGATCAGAGGTGCAGATGTTCAGGGATCAAGACGATCAGAGGTACAGATGTTCAGGGGTCAAGAGGATCAGTGGTGTAGATGTTCAGGGGTTAAGAGGATCAGACGTAGAGATGTTCAGGGTTAGGAGGATCAGTGGTACAGGTGTTCGGTGTTAAGAGGATCTGAGGTACAGATGTTCGGGGGTTAAGACGATCTGAGGTATAGAGGTTAAGTGGTCCTGGTCCTCTCTAGGTGGAGAGGTTTAAGTGTTAAGGGTGTCAGGGTTGACTACCATCTTTCCTTCATTGAAGAATGAGGCTAAGGTGGAGGCTTCTGAAGCTTCAGAGATCATTGAGGTACAAGAAAAACTTCCAACTCCACCTGCTGATGAAGAACCTAAAGCAACTCGAGCCGGAGGAGAAGTGGAAGAACCTGCAGCACCTCCTTCTGGAGATGAAGCAAAGGAACCTGCAGCATCTCCAACTACTATTGGAGAAGTGGAGGAACCTGCAGCACCTCCACATACAGTAGGAGAAGTGGAGGAACCTGCAGCACCTCCACCTACAGTAGTAGACGTGGAAGAACCTGCAGCTGCTCCACCTACAGTAGGAGAAGTGGAGGAACCTGCAGCACCTCCAACTCCAGTAACAGAAATGGAGGAACCAGCAGCAACACCACCTAAAGTAATAGAAGTGGAGGAACCTGCAGCACCTCCACCTACAGTAAGAGAATTGGAGGAACCTGCAGCACCTCCACCTACAGTAAGAGAATTGGAGGAACCTACAGCACCTCCACCTACTGAAGGAGAAGTGGAAGAACCTGCAGCACCTCCTGCTGGAGGAGAAGTAGAAGAACCTACAGCACTTCCTACTGGAGGGGAGGTAGAGGAAACTGCAGCTCCTCCTACTGGAGAGGAGGTAGAGGAACCTGCAGCTCCTCCTACTGGTGGGGAGGTAGAGGAAACTGCAGCTCCTCCTACTGGAGAGGAGGTAGAGGAACATGCAGCTCCTCCGACTGGAGGCAAAGTTGGGGAACCTGCAGCTCCTCCTACCGGAGGCGAGGTTGAGGAACCTGCAGCTACTCCTGCTGATGAGGAACTTTCTGGTAGCCTGAAGGAGGAATCGATGGCTGTGAGTAGACCAACTACTGCCATCACATAATCTTTTCACACCATCACTTCCATCATCTCCATCCCATCATTATCTCCATCATTATCTCCATCATCACCACCTCCATTATCACTACCGCCATCATCTTCTTTGCCTCCATTATCATCACCACCATCATCTTTATCATTTCCATCTTCATCTTCACTTCTACCATCATCATCAACATCATCTTCATCACCAGAATAATTTTCGTCATCATCATCTTCTCTTTATTCATCATCCTCATCTCCACCTTCGACATCATCTTCAGGATGATTGGGCTCCTTGATCAGTGGATTGATTGATTATTGATATCTGATTGATTTAAAGTCACGTAACTGAGGTGTTATGATGTCATCTAAGGGTCAAAGCTCACAGATGATTGATGATATCATCTCTTTCTGCTCACAGGTTCCTGATTACGGCGCTGCAGCTCACAGAGAAGAAGCTCCATCGGTAACCATCAACGCCTCAACCAATGCCCCAATATCGTCCAATCACAATCAACACTACAACATTACATCACACGGACTTTACGTCACACCGGTAGTACGTCACCCTGATACTACGTCACCCTGACACTACGTCACCCTGATACTACGTCACACTGACACTACGTCACACTGACACTATGTCACAATGACATTACATCACACTGATACTATTTCACACTGACACGACATCCCACAGATAATGCGTCAAACTCGAATTACATCAAATTGATACTACGTCACACCAATACAATGTCACACTGACACTACGTTACGCTCACACTACGTCCCACTGATACTACGTCACAACGACACTACAACGTCCCACTGACACTGCGTTGCACTCACCCTACGTCACAATGATACTAAGTCACACTCACAATAGGTCACTCATAGAACCGCTTGGTTGCAGGAGAAAATGGAAATCCCGTCGGTGGTGATTGAACCTGCCTCCAGTAATGAAGGTGATGATGACCGCGACGCTGACATCATCTCTCCGACCGCCATCAGTGACAATGATGTGACTGCTGGGAACCAAACCATGAAACACATGAGTCCGTCCGCTGGTGGTTCTGGTCTTCCTGTTGACTTTCTCTACAAGGTGTGACATCCCCCAAAGCTTGAACCCCATTTAACGTAGACTCTGTTGTTAGGAGACGTGGTGACGGTGCTTTCGTTCCACAGGTGGAGACCATGCACGACTTTGAGGCCGCAAACTCAGATGAGCTGGAATTGAAGAGAGGCGACGTGGTTCTAGTTGTTCCTACGGCGTCAGTAGAGGATCAGGTGAGATACCTTTCCTGAGGATGTGATGTGAACATCAGATCAGATTACTGATGGATTTTGTGTCACCATAGGATGCAGGCTGGCTCACAGGGATCAAAGAAAGTGATTGGTTGGCAAATGGCTCTGCAGCTCCTAAAGGACTGTTCCCTGAAAATTTCATCCAGCATCTGGAATAGAGAGTCTGTATCCACTTCGGACTCCACCCATCTGCTGAGAATTCTAACATGTCCTCTACCCTGATAAATGAGCATGTGATGTGTGACCCTGCCCCCTCCGTGATCCATGTTGGTTCTGGTTCTGGTTCTGGTTGGTTCTGGTCCTGATGAGTTCACTCATGAGTGTTGTGTTTTTGCCAAATGAGTATTTGTGTGAGCGCCGTTGACCGTCCAGCATGAACTCCAGTGTTTAAATGAAAGTTTCTATTGCAACCAATCAGACGTTTATTTATCAGAGACCTTAATTTATCAGAGATCTTATATGCAATCTATGTTTTGTCATTAGAATCCATATCCTGTAGATGTATGATGTAACTTCCTTTGATAGAGTAAAGCTGTGTCAATATTTATGTCATCAATAAAGTTCATGAGGTCACCATCTGAGTACTGGATTATTTATAGGCAGTACTTCCCCTCTCAGGTCCCAGGTCTGTAGGCCAGCGTCAGTTAACATTCAGCTAATCATTTGCTGTTTGATGCTCTAGAAAATATCAGGGGGTGTTCAGAGGCTTTACCTCTTTAAAAGCTGGACCATTTTAATGACGATTGGATCCTCCTGACATTTATTTTCAACAAAACCATTTACAGTCAACGGATTAGAAAAGGCAAGGTGTGTTCCAGTTATTTGGGAATCATATTTTTCAGCCTTCCTTGCAAAATTTACTCCAGGGCTCTGGAAAGGAGGTTCTGACTTGTTGAACCACGGTTTCAGGAGGAACAATGTGGATTACGATCTGGTCAGGAAAGAGTGCACCAACTTTTCCTTTTAGACAGGCGAATTCTCCAAAGGATTGCGAGGCTTTTATGGACGCAAAACCGGTGCAGTTGAATGCCTCTTAATCTCAGGGCAGTGGAAAACTCTGTATTGCAGCGCTAACTGCGCTGCCTTGCAGATTGCGTCTCGGTGCTCCAGTCCTACTTGCAGGTATTTAAATACTGTATTATAAATACATGTGGCGCAAAATCGGCCCTTTCCTATGCAAATGATCCTCGTTGCAAAAACGGACGTATTCACATCTTTCAACGCAATTACCATGAAATGTTTTGCGTCTTCAGAGAGTTGGTCGTAATTAGAACGCATTAATAAGGGCTGTGACGGCCAGACTTTCCAGTGATCATGGAAGCAGTGATTGTGGCCAGGCGTGCTCGTGAGCGGATATTTCAAAGTAGAATATCACTTTTTGATTTAACCGAAGCCAAAGTTATTCGAAGATGCAGGTTGCCAGCTGGACTGATTCTTAATATTCTCTATGAGACTGATCCGGCCACCAAGAGATGCCCCGACATACCTGGCATTGTCAAATTCACTCACAAACATCCGGAAAATTGCCCTCAACGGAAAATTGAGGGCAACTAAAGATTCAGCACCATGGACAGCTCCTGTCAAACTCTTCTATTTTGAAATGCGTTGACAGACAAAGAATGCATACGCAGAATGTAATTTTGTCATAAAGTTATTGTCGTGTGCGATCATGTCTTTTCAAGATAAGATTTTAAAAAACAACAACTTGGAAATGGCGATAATGAAACACAGTTAAATTCAAAACAGTTTATCGCTATAGTAGATAAAGTGCATTATCTTAAACAAAGAGTAATTAACTTTAGTACTTCTAACGCGCTTCCTGGCTTATCTTCCAGGAACTTTAGCCTGAGGAGCTGTGGCACACTTAATCAGTAACGTCCTTTAAAACACATCTTTTCAAGAAAGTTTTTCAATAATCTAAACTCACATTAATCTGCCAGATGGTTTTTTTACCGGTTTTTATTATTTGTGATTATTTACTGTCAATGTTGGTGTCTTTTAGTTCCTTGTTTTTTTCCTGTAGAGAATTTTGTAACTTTGTTTTGAATAGTGCTATAATAATAAGTTTTTTTTAATTATTAATTATTATTTTTATTATTATTATTCATGTTTGGAGTATATGGTAAACAGAATAAATAATCTTGGTAAGATTGAGTTGTTGCATTGTGATTGTCTTGGTTTGACCCCCGTCAGCGGTACGTCTGACCCTCAGTCATGACTAAACCCGTCTCTTTTACATTGGACCTGCCCTAAAATGACATAAAATTACTTATCATTGAATCCAAATCCACTTTCATGAGAACATCCTGCTCTGCTCATGCGCTGGTAAGCCACAGCTATGACAACCACTGTACTGATCCACTCCACCTCCCAGTAACAGTGTCTGGTCAGAACCTCTCTGCTCAGGACCGGAACTCAGCTGGTGAACTGGTCCAGGTGATGCCCATAAAACTGGTGTCCACTTTTCCTGGTCAGGATGAGGTCTGGCTTAGGTGTGACAGGGAGGGGTAGAGCCATAGCAACTGGTTGAGGTCCTCGGTGCGCAAGACCTTCTCCACCTCAGCATCTCTCTTCCTCAGCTCTATGATCTCCTGCTCTAGGTTCTCCTGAAGCTGTGTGACCCAGCTCAGCTTCCTGCAGTGAACTGACCTGCTGCTTCATCTAAGATCTTTTCTTCTCCATGAGAAGCATAAGCTCCATGAAGACCGTCTCACTGTCCTCCACTGCTCTAGCAGCACAGCAGTTGATAGCCTTCACCTCCTGCTGAAACTCCTTCAGGTCTTTCTCTCTGTCCTGGATTTTCTTTTGAAGGTTCAGTTGGAGCAGCTGGGAGTCCGGTCTCTTTTAGTTCCTCCACCAGGTCTGCCAACATTGTGCTCTTCACGAGGACTGGCCTCGGTATAAAGATCTGCCTGCACTGAGGGCAGCTGTAGATGTTCTTGCTGTTCTCTTCATTCCAGTGGGTCTGAATGCAGTTCATGCAGTAGCTGTGACCACAGGGGGTCGTCACCGGGTCCCTTAGCAGGTCCAGAAAGATGGAACAGCAGAACTTCACCTGTTCCTGATGGATACTTTGCTCCATTTTATCAGTGGGTGACTGAACCAGTAACTCTAAACAAATCCTCAACTCACATGATGAGGGGGCAGAGCCAGACATGGAGAGGATAGGAGGATCTACAGCATTCCACAGTGAGGCGTGTCATCTGTGACAGTGCAGGAACTGTTCATCGTGTCACTCTGAGCCATTGAGCTGATTCCTGCTCACCTGAATACAAACACGGGACTGGCCTTTCATACTCACACTGCAGCAGGAAACCACAGCATAAATTTCACAGTATTCAAACGAGATTTTCCCCCTCAGGGTTCCTTCATTTTGCCAGCAGGTGGCGTTATCACAGCATCTGCATATTGTGATATGGACGTCTTCAGGGCGGGGCTCTTATCCATCATGGGAAATTTGGGACAGATTGGACGATAGACAGTAACGTTATAAGCACACGGGTTTAATGACGAAATCCGTGCCACCATAGCCAAAAACACTCAAGAAAAAATTTTGACTTTTCATCCTCGATGCTTTGAATCGATTTTCAATAAATTGCAGGTAGATCGGGTTTAATCTGTAGAGCAAGTCAATTAAGTATCACGCAAAAAAAATTGAAAATGCCAGGTCCAGGTTACATTTAGGTCATTGTTATTGGTCATTTTTAGGTCAAACGGGGTCTGTAGGTTCCTTCATTTAAAAAATCTAGGTGCTGTCGAGCCATTTTACCATGTCTTTTTTCCTGCGACACTTAAAATACAAACATTTTTCACCAGGGCCGATGCGCCCACAGGGTTTTTGGGGTCATGGGAAAGTCCCCAAAAAGGTGACTTATGTTTTGGAATCCATATCTGCTTAGAGATAAATCATTTATTCATCAAGGATAAACAATAATAAAAAACCTGGGTAATATCAAAGCCATGCTACAATCTATCACACAAATATAAATTATAAAAATTAAGAAAAATGTAACATTTCTTTTTAATCAAACAGTTATATTAAAAAATAAACCAAATATTGACATGACGATCATCCCGAACAGGGATCTCAGTCCCAAAAATTCAGTAATTCATTCAATTAAATTCAAAGTCTAAAATTTTATTCAAAAAAAGACAATTCTAAACATTCAAACTAATTAGAAAAGGAGTCCAGATTCCTTCCTGATAGTGTGTGTATGTGTGCGAGTGTTTCCTGGAAAGGGTTTATGTCCTTCAGTCTTTTTGTTGAGGGCTTCATAGTGAATGCCTCTTGTTTACAGCGAGGTGGTGAGGAAGAGGAGGAATGTGAGGTAAACCAGAGAGGGTGGAGGAAAAGAGGAAGCCTAGAGAGCTTTTGAAGAGGGAGACGTATGTGGTGTTGGTCTACCGAGGAAATAATAGAACTATCATTGCATCCAAGCAGGGCGGTGATGGGAGATTAACCACAAACTTTTCTCCTTCTCCTCCAGCTAGAGGTGTGTCTGGTTTATAGCCTCCACTCCTCCTCTCTCCTCACCGGTTTAAGTAGAAGGTCACTTATTAATTATCTGTGGAATCAGCATTAATTATCAGCTGAGTCTGTTTTAATTATCTACTGACACATCAATAGTTATTCGCTGAGTCATTATTAATTACTGGCAGATAACTAAGAGCTAACTGTCAGCTAACTTGGGACTAACTTGCGGCTATGTCTGGGCTAACTAGCAGCTAACTCGAGGCTAACTGGTGGCTAACAGGCAACTAATTGGCAGGGATGTTGGTGGCATGCATGTCACGCGTCATATTGTCCTTCTCCTTGAGTTTGGCCTGCAGCAGAGTGTGCTCCACCACGCCAATCCTCACGTCCATCTGGACAACATCTTGTTTCAGCTTGGTCAAACTCTGCTTGATCTTCACCACAGGAGCTGAGGAGGAGACAAAGACAAAATCACAGTTCAACACTGAACCTCAGAGACAAAAGCTGAACTTCAGAGACCAATCTTCTCCTCAGAAAACACTGCTGAACATCACCACACCGATGGTGACCTCCTCACCTCCATCAGACATGCTGCTGCCCTTCTCCTCCATCTCCTGCTTCACCTTTTCTAGCTCCTCGCTGATCTGAAATAAACAGGAGGTCAGTGAATGCCTCACTAAACTATCTCGGTCTCAGGAGGTAATCTCTGTGACTGACCTCTGCCAGGACTCTGGTCCTCTCAGTCACCTGTCCACTGGCCTCATGGTAGCGCTCCTTCACCTGCAGGAACACACAAATGAGTCAGAGATAGACAGATGATATGAAATAGTTTCTATACAAGCAGTCTACAGAAGAGGAGGATGTAGATTCAATACTGTTGCCATGGTTACAGACCACCTTCCACCATTATTAGGTTTACCTCGCTCAGTTTGGCGTGGGCGCTGCGGTACTCCTGGATCATATGATCCAGCTGGTTGTTGATGTACTTCTCTCTACTGCTCACTTTCTCCAGAGTCCTCCCGAGGTCCTCCTGCATCCGGTCCAGGAAGACCTGCAGAGACAAGTTATACCGTCTGCCCTCACATAGACCCTCTGACCCTCACATAGACCCTCACATAGACCCTCTGACCCTCACATAGACCCTCTGACCCTCACATAGACCCTCTGACCCTTAGATAGACCCTCTGACCCTCACATAGACCCTCACATAGACCCTCTGACCCTCACATAGACCCTCTGACCCTCACATAGACCCTCTGACCCTTATATAGACCCTCTGACCCTCACATAGACCCTCTGACCCTTAGATAGACCCTCTGACCCTTACATAGACCCTCTCAGATAGAGCCACTGACCCTTAGATAGACGCACTGACCCTCACACAGACACTGGCAGTGGAGCCAAACAGGAACAGCTCAGTTTTTCACCTTAGCCTCTTGGAGCGAGGACTTGATCCCATCTCTGTGTAGATGCATCTGGTCAACATGGATCCTCCAGTCCTGCAGCCAGACAGATTTGATCAAACTGAAGTAATTCTTCAATATTAGTGTCAGATCAGTAACCTGCAGCCGTACCTACGATGTTTTTTGTGGGTCATGTGGCAGTGCTGGGTGGGCGTGTACCTTGTTGTCGGTCCTGATGGTGACCTTAAGTTGAGGCAGAACTCTCTCCACCTCCAGGTTCCAGTCAGCCACGTCCACTGTTGACTCCAGAATGTGGTCGGGTTTGGATGAAGATTCTGCTTCCTGTCAGGTAACCCGGACAACAGGAAGCAGGTCATCAGGAGGCAGGACGTCAGTTGAGACCAGAAGCGTGTTTAAACCAATGAGGAAGATACATGAGGGTGAACTGACCACATGATTGGTTCGTAGCTTCAGAGCCTCCAGGTCCAAGACGTCCTCCTCCTCCTCTGGCTCCTCCTGTGGAAAGGACAGGAAGTTACATAAATTAGACATCCAGGACGGGGAGTTACATCACATAGACTGCAGAAAATAAACTTGGGACGTCTTGAGGAAAACTGGTTAACTACGAATGGACGGTCATGTGATCATCGCACCGTCACCATGATGGTCGGGCATAATGATCACATGATCTGAGGATGTCTGATCCTGTCTATTCGATCTTCCACCACGTTTGCGTGTTATGTTCTATAGCAGTCACATGATCACAACAATCTTTTATCTGTCCTGTCACAGAAACTCGTCTTTCTGACATCCTGCCCTCTTCATTGCTGTCCTGCCAGTGACCAGATGAGGGCGGGGCCACTTACCACCAGCTTCTCCTCCTCTTTGCCAAGTGTGAGCTCTGCGTCGTCCTCCATCACCGACTCTTCTTCTGTGGTTTCTGTGGGGTATTTTGGTCTGGAGGGCAGAGACAGACAGTGGGGGTTTAATACTGGATGTCCCTCCTGTGGTCACCAGGTGAACCTGTAGATTCGCTGGAAGCCCCTGCTGTGGTCACTAGGTGAACCTGTGTATTCCATGCATCTGGTCTGGGATGTTGGCCATCCTCAGTGTTGCCAGACGTACGCTAATTATTGTATTTGTACGATCATTTCACCCTCTGCACGATGTACGATCAATAATGCCAAAATCCCCAAATGTAATGTGATAAATTGGCCGCTTCATCACACTTGCACTCATAGTTAAGTAATCTCATTGTAATTTAAATGAGATAGCGGCCGTTTAGCGGCTGTGTTTCCGGCTTCTCTCACATGACGTCTTTCTTATGAACATAGGAAAAGGACCAACTTGACACACGTTTGAAAATAGCAGTGGTAAAGCCATGCTTAAAGGACATAAAGATTCCGTCTTTATAAGTAGCTGTGTCTTTTTAAGTAATAATTTAGGCCGTTTCAGCGACGTTTGTTGCAAACTGGCGTTTTTATAACACGTAAGACACAGAATCTAACAATACACAATAACAAATATAAGTCTGAAGCCTCAAACAGACCGATGTCTGATTGACACCTGTTCATTTGGGCAGAACTCCGCCTGTACTCCAGTAACAGAGAGAGAAGCTTCTCCGTCTTTGACAGCTTCCACTGTTATGGGAAAGTCAATCTGTGATATACAGAACAGCAGTTACAGGTTAAGACTGAGCTCAAACAAAAATTTCGAGACAAATTCGACACGTACGATAATTTTCCACAAAATATAATAATTTAGGGCCTATAGTAAAGTAATACTACAACTCCCATCTGGCAACGCTAGCAATCCTTCAGATTGGAATGCCACTATGCGTTCAGAGGTTGAAGTACCTGCTGTGGAAGAGGATGATGGGCAGAGAGGTGAGGAACATACCTTCTGAAGGAGAAGCCCCTCCTCCTCAGAACCACTTCAGCCAGCTGGTCCAGCACAAAGCAAACGTGTTCACCAGAACCCGACTTCAGCTTGGAAGGTGGGAAGTCCACCTTCACGCCCTGATGGACACAAGAGGAGTCAGACTATGCATCATAAGGTCCAACATAGATCTACTGGTCAAAGGTCACTTACAAAAGCCCGCAGCTCTGACAGGATGTTGGACACTGTGGCGTTTGGCTCGTCGGACTCCTGAGGCTCAGAAAATGTCCTCCCTGCAGAGTTGATGAGCCATGCTGCCATGATGGTGAATAGGTAGAAGTTCTCACCCGGGTTGGAGGCCAGCGATGGACCGGAGACGAAGTAATGTCTGCCGGGAGTGAAGCCCCAGTGGCGAAAACGTTAAAAGACTAGCGAGTAAAGCATCGGTTGTTTTCAAGGGCTAGCATTAGGGCTTGGCAATTCATCTTAAAAGATGGCCATCTGTAGCCAGGCGTGTATGGGACTCATTTCTGTGATGCAACAATTCTGCAGTATTTTAATTCATAACGTCAACTGCAGAAAAGCAGCACATGTACTCTCCTCCCTCAAACAAAGAAAATACAAATAAAAAGACAATGAATCCAGAATAAAACCCCACTGATGCATCTCATGAGAGTGAGGGGAATCAGATCAACTACAATAATCTTCTGTTGAGAAAGACTTCACATTCTGAGGTATGGAAGATTTTACAATTCAGAGAAGACAATCAAAGTCCCAAATACACACATTGTATGCAAATGGTTTACCGCAGTAACAGCAACTCTGATGTATAAATTCATCTTAAACGGCTCCACAAAGTATAGATGTATAAATTCATCTTTTACATCACCACAAAGTTCACAAAATCTAAATTCTCAACAAAAAAAATCACAATTTGGCCAGAATCGCTCAGCTGTAGTTAGCATTTATCATTTTAAACAGTATAGATTGTTGGCATAAGTCGTATCATTTTCTTGAGAGACACTATCATTATGGTCCACATGAGTCCTGCAGTCACCACGTAACCGCTGCAAGGCATCTGAACTATGTGAGTCCAGAAGTCCCCTGGTTCTAGTTGGTGATCTGGTCTAACTTTGCCCAATGGTCCTGGTTCTAGCTGTGATCGTGTCTAACTGACCCCATGGGTCCTGGTTCTACAATATAGTTATCAGTTATGGATCAGAGTAGTTCTGTTCTTGTCTAACTGGGCACACAGGTCCCAGTTCTGGCTGTGAGATAACGGAGAGGGAGATAGATAGCGGACCGGTGGTCCCCCCCACCTTGACAGGTTCTTCATATTGTGTCTGCTCAGAACCTCCTCCTCAAAGTTCAAGACCTTCAGCTTCTCCAGAAGACTCTCCATCACCACGAACACCTGGTGGACTGCTCCCGGACCGCGGTCCTCCTCCTCTCCGCGACGGCCCTCTTCCGCCATGGTCGTCCTGTTTACACCAGACCCTCAGACTCCGCACCAAACCTCGTTAGTCCTCCAGCTGTAAGGAGCTCTACTGTGACGCCACAGGGGAGGGGCGTGTTCAAACACCCGCCATCTTAAGACGACACTCCGAGCGTGAATCAACGTCAGGGAAGATACATATATCCACAAGAAGAGAATCTTGACACAAAACAAAACTATAAAATTTAATGTACATGTTTTCAGGAGCTACCTTACGTCAAATGCTGCTCTGATTTCTGTTAAGATACCGCTGTTCCCCCACCACCCTTCGCAATGGCGGACCGGAAGTGGGTGGATGTGACGTCTTGTAAAAGCTTCACTAGCTACCCTGTTAGCTTCGTCCGTTGTTAGGCAACCGAGAGCTGAAAATAAAATTACATTTTAATCGTTCATTCAGACTTTTAGTTCATCAGACTGGACCATTTTTAAAAATTAAATAATGGTGTTTCTTTTATTTTACGTTAAATAAACTCTTGTATTGAGTTTACATTGCCGTTATGATGTGATACCGTTGTTAGCTTAAAAACACCAGAGTCCAAGCTTCCGTTTCCTTCAGAATAAAATACTTCCGATGTTTTCTCGAGCATAAACAGTATGAAAAATATTATATGAAATATATTCTATATCTTTATAAAATCCTCCATTATTTTATTTGAATTCAAAAAATTTTCTTTCTTTATTTTATTTTTCAATAATGTATTGCAATGTATTTAAATGTTTTGTTTAATCAAATTAATCAATTTGATCAATTTAATTTAATTTGTATTTTATATAAATCTAATTCGTTCACTCCAATTCCATTTTTAATTTGTATTCAATCAATTTAATTGTTTGTTTAAATTTCATGGATTCATTAGTTTTAATTATCTTCCCAAAACCACATTCTCATGAAGTTTACCCAGAGCTAGGTTTTGCATTTCTAGAGAATATAACATTTGGATGACGTTATTTCATGACGTTACAACGTGATGTCATAATAACATTTTCTTAACCATTGCGGGAGGGGCAGTTTTTGGCAATACCTCATAAATTTATAATTTATTTTATTTTATTCTTTCTACAAGTGATATTCACAGCGTATATTTTGTATAAGTAACCACCAGAAATACTTTGACCCCTGACCTTTGTTTATCAAGTCAGACACTACCTCGTCAGATAAGTGACAGGAAGTAGTGAGTCCATCTGATATGATGGCGAGCCTTATGATGATGATGACGAAATCACAGGAACAGCTCTGATTGATTCATGCAGATTTGATTCAACTTTATTTATAAAAACAGAAGGATTGATGGGAGGAGCTTCGGTCAGTAAGCTGGTTTCTTGGTGGGACAACTGAACCAGATCATATAACCAGAAAACGTTCTCTCTCTTAAGAGTGCCTCTCTCACCTTCACTGTAGCTTTACCGCCTGATCGGCCATCGCCACCGCCGCTCTGAAGCACCTGAACACTTTTTTTCACCTGCATCTACTCTGCAAACAACATTTAGTTTGTTGACTTAGAGACCAGCTGACTCCTGAAGCAGATCCCACCACACAAACATACACTCACACACATCACTAATCAATATCAGCTTCAGACTGATATCAGATTCAGACCGATATTCAGAATAACTTATTCAAACCAATATCAGACTGATATAAGAGTCAGAATGATATCAGAAATAAAGATTGTACCATTCTCCTCTTCACGTCACCACTGTCCCATTTGATGTCTGTTCTACTTCTCGCATTCCTCCTCTCCTATCCGGGTGGCACCGGCCTCCTCCACCGGCCCTTCCCTCTTGGTTTCAATGCCGACCTCAATGGAGGTGACTCCTGGGACCGGTGCTGGCTCTGTGGCGTCCGCCTCAGCCTCAGCCTCTGCCTCAGTGTCAGCCTCGCCCTCTGCCCCCTCCTGGCCCTCAGCGACAGCCCGCTCCTTCTTCAGCTTGATGCGGAAGGTCTCTCTGTTGGGGGCCTTCTTGGCGATGTTCTCCTTCAGGCGCTCTCCGGACTGCTTCAGACGCTCTCCGGCCTGGTGCATCTTGTCCCTCCTCTCTGGCGGCATCACCTTCTCGCCCAGGTTGTGGAACTTAGTGCCGAGGTTCTCCTTGGTCTTATTCATGCTCTCCTTGGAGAAAGCAGCCTTCAGAGTTTCAGTGCGCTTGGCGACAGATTTCTTGATGCGGGAGGCTCTTGAGGGGTCGGCTTCATCCATGCTCAGGTACTCTTCATCGGAGGAGAGGTCCACAGGAACTTCGTAGGAGTCGGGCTCGATCTCCAAACCATCTAGACCGGGTCCTTTAGGTGCTTTGGTGACGGCCACTGATGGGATTTCAGTCTCCCCCTACAGAGAAGACAAAAAACAGTCAGGACTTTAAACCAAATGAGATCACGATCATTATGCTCCAAGGTTTTTGTGGAGGGGGCGGTGTCTTCGGTACTCAGTGACATCACTGTATCCTGTGATGATGTCACAGTTATCCTGACGGATGAGGGGTGTTCTAGATGGTTCTGTTTTAAGACATTTACTTTTACTACCTCTGCCAAGGAAAGAAGCTTTTTTCAATCCCGTTATTTTGTCTCTCTGTCAGCAATATTGCAGGAGAAACTAATGGACCGATTTGCATGAAAATTTATCCAGAGGTATTTTTTGGCATATCTTACAGATCGTCACATTTTGGTGATAATACGTGTTTCCTAGTATTTAGAATTATAAAAAACTATAAGTGAAAAGCCATTTGATGTCGTGGCATGGCACTCTCTTATGGCAAACATGCCCCTTTTAGTTACTTTTTTTGTCTTATTTGTTTTCCTTCTATGTGTCATCCTTGGGTCTCATGAAAGGCACTATATAAATCTGATATTATTCTTGATACCTGTGATCCTTTGATTCCTTTGATTTTCCTTTGAGAATGGAACTGGGGGCTCAGTAGGCTGAACAGAGACGCTGAAGTGAAAGGCGCAAGAGACAACCGGTTCCACAGTATTTGAGAGATACTCAGAGAGTTTGTTGGAGTTGTCGGTAGATTTAGAGGCTGGCACTAACTCATACAAAGGTTAAAAATTAAGCAGGTTCAGAGATAGGTTTTGGTCCTCGGCGGAGGTTTTTGCTCTGAGTACTTTTTCTTGTTTATTGTTTGTAATAATTTTTTCTATTTTATGCACATGACACGTTTATTTTAATCTGAATCCAATCAAACTTAATTTGGAATTTTGTTGTTCTGTTATCACCCAAAAAATTATATAGACATAATTTAAACAATAATAAATAATGATAAATATGAGACAGTGTCGTCTGAACAGAATCGAGCGAATTAAAACAAATTAGTAAAAGTTAATCACGGGAAAGTCTACCACATAAAAAGTAGTGGTTCTACAGTAGATCCCTCTGGTGCAGCATTTTCAGATTTTCTAACGTGTTTCCACCATGTTTCTGTTTCTGGTTTAAACTGCAGATATTTGGTAGGAGTAGAAGGATCTGAGAAGGTTTTGTTTTTAAAATTCATCATTTTTCAGTAATGAGTGTGATGATGAGTGATGATTGAAACGAATACATCACATTAAAAGTGTAATTAATAATTGGTGAATTATGCATTTGATCGTATATTATTTATTTACTATGTTTTAATTATAACTTGATAAAATAGAAATAAAATCTGTCCTACTTCGGGTTGAACTACTTCCTTCATTCATTCTTTCTAGTTTTATAAACTATTACACATTAACTCTTCTTTTCATGAACTTTTTTATATATTTATAATATAAATATGTATGTGAAAAATAAATATTTAATGTAATTAATATTAAATATATGATTAAATACTTGATCTAGTTCTGGACTGAATTGGGGCGGGGTTAAAGATTAAGGGGGTGGAGACATTCCTGAATTTGGGAGTGGATCCTAACTTTTATTTTGCAGGGCCTTACCCAGCCCGCCCTGTAAAGACTCCACCCTCCCCCAAATTCTTCTTCTGCTCTTTTTTGCATTTTTGATTTTTATTCTGAAAAAAAACAAAAACCTTTTCAAGCCTTAGAGGTGGCAGGGCCTTCATTTGTGTCCGCTGTCAATGATTTATGAACATGGCAATGGCGACCATCTTGGTTCTCCTACCTGGTAGATGACCACACGAAACTTGTTGCGGGTCAGCAGCTCATCCTGCGTTGTCTCCACCTTCTTGACTCGAGCATTCTGCTTCTCCACCCGTGTGCGGACCTCCTTGACGTTGGCGCTGACCTTGCGGGTCTTCTGTAGGAGCTTTTCCACCGTGGTGCCGGTGTCGCTGTGGTCCTTGGCCAGCTTGAGGACATCACCTTGGATGGTTTTGATGTTGTTCTCCAGCTCTAGCTGACGCTCCTCCATGCGCTGCTGGCAGGTCTGGACATTGTCGATGATTCCAGCCACGCGCTCCAGCAGAGACAAGATGGTCAGGGCACTGATGGGGTTCCCTGCTTCATCCTCCACGCCAACGATCTCCAGCTTCTCTGGGATGCCCGCCGTCTGAACCTTGTTCTGAGCCATGGAGACTTCGGACTTGAGGTTTGCTCTCACTGTAGACCTGCAGGAGACCGGAGACACCAGCCGCTGTGACCCACACCCAGGTCTGAGGACGGGAGAGGGGTGAAACTCCTCCCACCCTTAAAAAAGACTTTGGGATCCAGAGGGGATCTGAACTCCTGCGGACTGGGATGGGGGCCAACCGTAAACCCAGAGGAGGGACTAAAAATAAAACTGTCTGTAAGGTGACCCTCTGACATTTTGGGAAGTTGCCGTGACGACGGAAACCCCCGTCCCATAATGCTCCGCTGTCTCAGATCTAGGATCTGTGACAGATCCTGGGTCTGTCACAGTGTTTGGCGTGTTCATCAGGACGGCACAGATGTCGGCTGTGATGTCACGGCGCTGGAATGCTGCTGCGGATTAAACATGCAGCGCTGCCCTTTCCAGATTCCCAGAGCGGCGAAGCCTGGGACCTGAGCCCGGGCGTGTCACACCAATGCCGTCCAGCAGCTGCTGCTCTGATCCCACGCCACAGACACCCTAGTCACGTGACTCAACAGGTGGAGCACCAAGACCAATCAGCCATCGCCGCCATGTTGGTAACATTCTATCGTTTGGTGAAGGCGAAGAAACCCAACAGAGACTCAAATAAGCCAGACCTCCCCTCAGCTGCTGGTGAAGCATAGAGAGCATCACCCATCCCTGTAGAACGGTGTGGTTCACCAGAAGAACTTGGCAGAGGTGGTGAAAACAGCTCAAAGGATTGTGGGAAATCCTCTCACAGACCTTGACATGGTGTATGCTAAGCTAGTAGCATTATCATTAGTAGCAACTCAAAATCAAGCAAAGAATATCGTTCTAATTTCTTGTCAAAATATCTAATTTCACTTGATTTAAGTCACGAGTGAAATAAGACAAATTTTCTAATATTAATGAATTTAGTCCAGCTAATTTCCAAATATCCTTTATCTAAATATTATGTCTTACTTCAGGAAACCTTACAAAGCAAATTTTCACTTTTTTCTATTGCTAGATTATTTTTTTTTAAATTATTACAATTCTAAACATCTTGTATTCTTTTTTTTAAACGTATCTTTGAAGGGGAACCTTTTCAAGTGTATTTGGTGTCCTGTGTCATATTTACACTCTAATCTGCTTCTGCTACTTATTTTAAACACACATTTGACTTATTCTTTGTGTGGTTCTGTATTATTTTTTCAACCATGTTACTATCTAGTCTAGTGCTTTAACCTGCTTATCTGTCTTTAATATGCAGGCCTTAGACGAAATAATAACGATCTCTGGTTATTTATTACAAGTGTGTGATGTCACACTGTTGGACGAAATTAGCCAAAGCCAACATTAGCTTAGCTTGTTTCTCTGTTGACTGACGGCATGCTCATCACCAATATGATGCCAACATTTTCCTCGCTTTCATCACAAGATCACCTCCGTTAGATTGATCTTGCACCTTCCAACCACCTGTTTACCCGCCACCACCGCCAGCTACGAGTACATCTGATCTCAGTCTTATAATACAGCTACAACAAGCTCCTCCTCCTTGATGTCTGGTGGCGTAACGCCTGCAGAACATCACCACTGAGAGACTTCTTCGCCACAAACACATTTCTTAATACGCAACACAGTTTTGCATCGACTTTAATCCAAAAGCCATAAGAGGTGGCGTTGAACCCAAAGCCCTGCGAGAACATGTAGCATAACAGATCCAAAAGGTGCAAAAACTAAAACAGCAAGTGAAACAGGAAGGGGACACATGAGGGGCGTAGCTTTAAGGAGAAACTAAATCCAAACAAAGAAAAATATTCTTCTTCTATGGTTTACTGATGACAGTAGCCTGATGTCACTTCCTGCCATGGTCACCGTGTAAGCAAACTGAACCAGGGTTCAGTTTGATCTGGACCAAGGTCAAGGGGGAGGTTTAGCTCCTGGGATTCTGGTCCAGATCAAACGGTCGGCAGGAGAACACCAAAGGCGAGCATAGACATAGGATATTACACCTCGTATTAGGGGTCAAAGGTCACCCACAGGACCTTCAGCTTTCAGATTTTCATTCTGACAGGAAGGATTTGGGAGTCATACACCGACTGAAACGTCCCATCTGGGCGAGATGCAAAGGGGGGCGTGTCCACAGCCTCAACAAGTTCTGAATGAATGAGTTTTGGGTCGTGATGGACCGGTGTCTGGTGAGGCAGAGTTAGACTGAAGCCAGCAGCTGTAACCCACCCTCCACCCAGTTCTTCCCCCACACAGTCCTCAACTAAATATACTGCAGGAGAGCAATCCAGACCTCCTCCCCATCCTGTTGAGGACTATATTTACCCCAGTGGTCTGCAGACATTCACATATTAATATTGAATGTTGGTTTGATTGGCAGCAGAAACTAGAGGTTCCACGTCCCACCTGGTCATGCGATGATGTCATCTGTAGTTTCCTCTTTCATTTTTCACCTGAATAACAATGTACTTGCTCAGAATATTCTCCGTTTAGATAGACAAGCCCTAGATAACATTTACCCTGCGTTTACACGCTAAAAACAAAAATTTAAAAAAGGACAACAAAAAACAACATAGACAGCATAAAAACAACACTAACTACAAAACGAAAGGGGCGCCTTTTTATTGATTGTTTTTATTTCCATGGTCACCAGTCAGTTCATTCTGTGAAGCTGACGGAGGGAGTGGAGCCAACAGTTGCCCTGTATGCATTCAGTAACAAATGTAATATTCATCAAGACACTAGGGGGCGTGGCCACAGTGTGAGACTTAACCCATTAACCACAGGTGCATGATTGTGAAGAGGCAGAGGTTTTTAGAAATTAAAAGTTTTTTGTGTTTTACTTTTGGCCGTGTGCAAGACCTGTCATGGGCAATGTTTTGTGTGTCAAAAATGCATTATGTGCGATCAATGTTGTGCTGTGGTCCAGCTGGTTATGCGGTTTATTAGAGATTTGTTCTGGTACAACTGTGGGGGCTGATGTGCGTAGCATGAGTATAAAGTATATGGTATTGAAGAAAGGTGTGGTGTTTGCCAGAACAATAAGAACACCATCAGCAGCCAGCAGCGTGGAGTTACAATTCTTATCACAAAACCCTGAAAAGCCCCCCTGAAACGAAACTCTCACTCTCTGGGTACATTAAAAAACATTTTATTGTGGCGGGAGCCAAAAGTCGCCTCTGAGTCTACATGCAGGATTGTAACATGTCAAACACATTTTAGTACATTTAGAGACGACACGGAGGGAAAAACACGCAGGACGGGTAGGGGTGGGGCAGAACTTTGACTTCTGAGACGTTAGAGGAAAAAGAAAAAGACAGGAAATTGAAAAGCAACTCCAACGGATTGCGTCGTTGCTGGATCGTCCACCAACCAACCAAATATATATTAATTTATTATTTGGACACTGATGCTACGCTAGGTTAATGTCAACCCTTTCTTTTAATATCCTTTGGACTCTGAGGTAGCTAGTTAGCTTAACAGGTAGTTAGCATGACAGTAAGCATAACAGCATGTTAGCTTAGAAGCTAGTTAAAGAGTTTGGTTGATTGCTCGTTAGCTAAGCAGGTAGTTAGCTAATAATTAGCTCAAAAGCTAGTTAGCTGCTAACTAAGTCCATCAGTATTCATGATGTAATTCCGCTGGTGTCAGGAATGGGGGTGCGAGCTGAGGATCACTGGTCATATGATCTCTTACACGTAAACATTTAAATATTTTATAAGGAGGTTAAAAAGAAGAATCTAAGACGGAAGACAAATCTCTAGAGGGTTCAGCAATACTCCCCCAGAGAGTTCAGGCATACGCCTCCAGAGGGTTCAGAGACCTCCTTTACGCCTCAGATGCCACCGATCCGCCCCGCTGATATGGAGGACGGGTTTTAAAAACTACACTACAGAACACATTAACACAGGTCATGCTAAGAGGAAACCATCATGAAGCATACAGGAAGCAGAGGAACTCATGATCCCGCCTTCGACACTTAAACATTCATGATTGGCTGTAGAACGGTGAGGGGCAGAGTCACATTCCAGACGTTCATCAGTCCAAAGAACTGGTTGCATGAAGCGGTGAATGGAGGCGTGGCCACATCGAGGCATGGCCACATGGAGGCCCGGACACCTCAGTGACTTGCTCGTAAAAAAACAGAAGAAAAATAAGGCCCCGTCAATCATTCTTCTTTTTCATGGACAGAAAAACTACGAAAACATGGAGCATTAAAAAACGGTGATCCTTCGCTGTCACGCCGTCAGACCATCCTGGAGCTCGTCTCCGAGGAAAAGTGTCCCAGGTTTTGTTTCTGCCGGCGCCCCCGCTGGTTCCTAGGACACTTCCTGTAGAAACACAAACAGATGGGGTCCATCAGTTCAGACATTGATCTGGCCTTTCAGGTCAGCGCTAGACAAGGTGTGGCCTCACCTAGTGATGCAGGTCACCACAGCGACAATGATGGCGATCTGCATGGCGCCGATGATGGCGGCGATGAGGACATAGTGGAGCTTCTGTCCACTGGGAACCACGTAGAGGATGTTGAAGTCCTGAAGCTCATCACACTTAGCACCTTTGTAGCCCGGGTCACACCTGAGCAACAGAAACGAAGTAGAACATCAGACGCTGACAGTAGTTGGGTTTACATGGACAGCTTAATTCCGATTAGATTCAGAAAAGACGTCTAATCGGAAAGAAAATGCAGCATGTAAACACCCCTCTCCGAATGGAAAAAACCTTTCCGAATTATATTTCAACCTTTTGCAAGGAGGTAGTCAAAATCTTTCGGAAAGCCTTTCTGATAGCCAGCGGCTGCATGTAAACGCTGTATCGGAAAGATCTCTGTTTGTATCTGCGCATTCCCGGTCTGGTGACCTAATGCTACGCTAAGTTTTTTTCAGGGCCGCAACGCATTTTAAATACATCCACTTCAAGACAGTACCGGCCTGCATCAGAGAGTGATTTATTCATTGCAACTTTGAAATATTTTAACATTTTTGGACGGTTAGATCGACGAAAATTCACGCCCTTTATGTCATATTCTTCTTCTGGGCGCTTGTTGGCGTTCGGCACAGAGTTCACCGAAGCATTATCGCCACCTTATTAGGTGAGTTGACGCATGTAAACACAGCGTCGGAAAAGTTCACAAGTCATATAAACAGGCGACCGACATGGCAATTCGGAAAGGTTTAATTCAGAAAGGAGAAAAGTGTCCCATGTAGACCCACCTAGTATGTCATCTCACCTGCTCAGGTACGGTCATGTGACTCACCTGCAGGAGGCCATGTTGTACTTGAGCTCACATTTCCCACGAACACAGAACCCGGCGTAGCTATCTGTGCAGGGGAGGGGCATCCCGGCGTTTAACCCGTCACTGTGGTCCGGACTTTTAGTCTCTGAGGAGAAACACGACGGCCGGTCGGACCCAAACGCATCAGAACCAAACCATTTAAATTAAGTTTTTTCAAAGACTCTTGCTAACATAGAGCTAGATGTTAGCTTAGGCTTGCATAAACAGCTTACTCAATTCTTGTACCATAATAATCTCTTATTATCCATAAACACTTGATGATGTCCCTGAATCCACGTAAGGCGTTTTCGGGTTGCCTCGGAAAACTGAAGCTCTGGATTCTGATTCAGGAGGAGCAGGAGTGGACTGGGGACATGCTGCGATGGCTTGTAGCAAGGCTAGGAGCAAGGGACGGCTAGGGGTAGGGCCGTGAATACGAGGTGACTGGGGATGAGACCAGGGGAGGGAGACTGTAATGCGTAATCAGTCTGATCCAATCAGGATCTCCCCCGAGCTCAACCCCTCATTTAAATATGAACAGCATAAATTTGACTCCGCCCATTGTGGATGACATACCTCAGCAAATGTTAACTGCTAATATGCTGAGCTAAAATGCTAAGCTGTTACTGTGATTGGACAAGAATAAAAACAGCTTCCTTACCTAAGACATTTATTTTGAAAGGGCTGCTGTCATCCTTCTTGCCCAGTTTGTCCCGATCAGCTGAGCAACAAAAACACAAGTTCAATTACGGTTTCTGTTTTAGAGACAGTTATTATATATAGATACAATTACTGTTAGAGTTATTAAAATAACCTAATGTTACTATTTTAGTTAGTTACTATTACTGTTATTTTTATACTTAAAGTTACTGCGACAGCTAATATCATGTTGGTTGCTGTTACTGTAACGGCTACTGTTTTACTAACAGTTACTCTATAAGGTATAGTTACTAATATAATGACTATAATAGTAACACCACTGATTTGGTTGCAGTTAACATTTAAAAAATGGTTATATGGCTATAGTTACTATTATAGTTACAGTTTTTGCTTTAGTTACTTTAACTGATTACAGCTTGTTACAATTATTGTTACTATTATAGCCAACGCAATATTTATATAGCACCCGTCTGACACAAGGCAATTCAAAGTCCTTTACAGACTAATAAATATCATTAAAATAAAATAAAATTAAATAAAGTTACACTTTAAATTGTACTTCTACTATATTTTATAATATTACTATATTTTTAGTACCATCCTTAAAGTAACTATAGTTATTATCGTATTTGGAATGCTCTTTTAGTTACTTTCACAGATTACAGTTGCTATTAGTTGCTATTATTGTTACTATTATACTTGAAATTACTAAAGTTATTATAATCGTTACAGTTACTCTTTTAGTCAGTTATTTTCACACAACTTTTACAGCCGGTTGCTATTCGTGTTCTTTTTGGAGTTAAAGTTACTGTTTAGTTACAGTAACTTATTGCAATGAAAGTCACAGTTACTGTTACAGCTAATGTTTTCATTTCAGTTCTTTGGACTGATTAGTGTTAGTTAAATGTACTATTATAGTTACTGTTTTAGTTAGTTAGTTAGTTTTAGTTATTTGTACTCCATACAATATGTTACGGTTACATTTAAAGTTACTGTGTAATTATAAAAACTTTAGTTACAGTTACTTACAATGACTATTACTATAATGGTTACTATTTCAGTTACAGCTATGACTGTACTTATGTAGATACAGTAACTATTTAGGCACAGTTACAGTTACAATTCCATACCCTGATTCCATTTTTTAAGATACTATTACAGTTTCCGTTACTATTAGTTCTTTTTTCAATCATAGTTACTGTTATGCGTACAGTTACTTAGATGGATTACTTTAACCGTTATAGTTACAGGTACTATTATGATTACAGAAACAGGAAAGGCTCTGACGCTGTTAGACCATCCCTCTGGAACCAGGTCCAGGTCTCCACACCTCTCTGGTGCCATGGAACTCACCGCTGCACCTGCCCAGGTGCTTGACATCGATCTGCTCCTGCTTCGTGCAGGACGCCTCCCGGACCAGACAAGGGTTGCTGTAGGAGGTTCCGTCTGTGGCACAGACCGGGTTCTCATTGTGACCACTGCAGTCGATGTTACAAATGCACCTGAGGAGAAAGCCGATCAGATGAAAGGAACTAGAATAAAGAAACAGGACTTTATACAAAGGACTAAAAGAACTGGAGTGAAGAAACCAGACCATAGAAACCATACTAAAGAAACTACACTAAGGAAATTGGATTAAAGAAAGTAGACTACAAGAACTTGATGACAGAACTCAAGTAAAGAAACTGGACTAAAGAAACCAAATCAAAGAAACTGGACTAAAGAAACGGGATAGTAGAAACTGGCCTACAGAAAGCAGATAAAAGAAATTTAACAAAATAATCTGGATTAAAGAAATTTGACGAGAGAAACTGGAGAAAAGGAACTGGATAATAGAAACCAACCTAAAGAAACTGGACTTCAAAAAATGGATTTAGGAAACCAGATTAAAGAAACTGGACTAAAGAAAACAGAACCTGGAATATACAAACTAGGCTATAGAAAATGGACATAGGAGACCAGATTAAAGAAAGTTGTGTTGAGAGACTGGACTATAGAAACTGGATTATTGAAACCAGATTAGAGGAACCAAACAATAGAAATTGGTGTGTAGAAAAACAGATTCTGGAAACTGGAAAAACATGACTAAATATACTGGACTAAAGAAACCAGATAAGAGGCATCAGACTATAGAAAACAGATTCAAATAGAAATTGGGATTAAGGAAACAGGATCACAACACCCGGATTAAGAAAAACTGGAATAAAAATAGAGGATTAAAGTAACTGCATCATCAAACCTGGATTATAGGAATTTGGTCAGAAAACTTAGATTATCAAACTAAAGAAAATGGTTTTATGAATCTGGATTTGAGGAAGTAGATTACAGAGACCTCAAGCATTATAGCGACTTTACTTTACTGCAGGGACCACTGCAGATTAAGTTGAGTACTCGAGTAAATGTAGTTAATTACTTTGTGGTACTCACCAAGCATCCTCGGAGTCCTCGTCACACTCCGCACCATATTTACACGTGCTGCACTTGGCGAACTTCTTCCCACCATCGGAGGCGGAGCCTTCATCATCTGGGACACAAAACACAGTTCGATGCTAACATGCTAATAACGCAGCTGTTTCCAGCTCTGTTGTTCACTATCTTAGTTTAGCATTTCATCTTATAATAATTCTTCAGCTGTTTTCTGTTCTAATGTTCACTGTCTTAGCTTAGCATGTTATCATACTGGCATGCTAATAATACAGATTTATTTCTGTTCTGTTATTCACTGTCTAGTTTAGCTTGCCAGCGGGTCCAATCAGGCGACATCATATTTAGAGGGCAGGTCTCTTCCTGATGGCTCGGCCTGCTGACGGTGGATTATTGATGGTGGCGAGCAGTGAGTGCCGCGGGACACCAATTGTTGGATGAGGACATGCAGGAATGAGGATCTGTGTCTGATAAACGATGACAGCGTCCACCGCTGTGGTTGTTTAAGGAGACGTTCTGATGGTGGTAAAATTGACATGTTGATGATGAAATGTTGACTCTGTGACTATAATAATAATAATTATTACTTTCTAAAAATAATGAATTTCTCCACATTATGTACGGTCACATTTGATGGATTTATAAATTATATTTATATACTAGTTATAGTATACGATTTAACAAACATTTAGATCCTATTCAAATGAAAAAACCTTTGGATTATATTTTATTAAATGTATTCTTAAATATCTGAATTTTATTTTCAACAGGTAGTTTGATTATTTTAAATCTATCTGACATAAACAGAACATACACTGTTTATTACAATATGACATATATATAGAATGTTTGTATTTTATAAGTATTTTAAATACTATATTTATTCTCCTGTCCTGCTTTTAAGACTGTTTGAGAATGAAAGTTTATACGTGCTGGCTTTACACCAGCACTTAAACCTAGCATACCGCTATATGTTTGTTCGTGTAGATTGAGATAAACATGTTTATGACACCATGAGAAGTTTTTAGTCCTGATCAAGATCAATCAGAGAATATAATTTATTGGTTTGAACTCTGTAAATAATGACTATTCAAATGTCTCGGTGCAAACAGACTTGATAAACAAACAAAGAAAAACTGGAAACGGATTAAATATCTGAAGAGGTACAAGAAGAAACTGACCGTCTGAGTCTCCTGATCCGGATCCAGGATCTGTGGGGACACAGGGGTACCTCAGTTAATCTTCAGGGACAGATCCTCAGAAAATGCTCTTCTTCTGTGGTGTTTGTTAACTAATAATGATGTCATCATGATGAAACCATCCAAACATATCCCTCCCCTTCAGATGAGACGACTTTTATTTGTCATGTTTGTTCATTTGTTTGTTAACATGGAAATGATTCTGATTTACACGTCTGATTTCAATCAATTAAATATTTATAAAAGTCCAAGAGAAAAAATCCACAGAGGATGGCGAGTGTGTCGAGTTCCTAGCCGACGTCCAGTAGGATGCTGTGATTGATTGACCGAACGATAAGAAATTGTTTGTTGAAGATTAATAATAAACAATAAAAACATTGAAGGTCCTGGTATAGATCCCTGCGGAACACTTCTGTGTTTCATCACCTTTATGTTTACATGTTAGTGACAAATCTTGTAGAAATGTGGTATAATTCTGTAAAAACAGGTTTTCATTAATTTACTCTATTTTTATCCAGTTTTCTAATATTCAGCTGATTCTGTCTAAGAATGTCTCAGACCCGTTTACACCAGGACCACTTTGACCTGAAGCCTCCCTGCTGGGTCTCAACGCCTAGTAATCACTTTCTGTTGACCCATCAGCATCTTCACAGCGTCAGTCATAGGCAAGTGTGACTTCCACGCCGCATGTGTGTGGGCATGGTGTCGGCCTGCATCGTACCCACCGCCGGAACAGGGCCCATCAGACACGCGGGATATGAGTCTCTGCTGTTTACAGGAGGCCTGGCGGCGGTAGCACTCGTTTTGGTAGGTGTCTCCGTTGGAGCCGCAGACGGGAACATAGTGTTTGTGACACTGGGAATCAGAGACAGTCACATGATCATGGGGCGGCACTGCCCAGTGCTAGAGCCACAGGTTGGGTAACAGTCAGTGGACCATGCTATGTCCTTGGATGTCACAGATATTCAAGATTCAGCATGTTGAATCAGTTCATCGCTAACAGAAAGATGAAGTCACACAAAGCCAATGGCTAAAGCAAACATCTTGGTTGAAACTTGTTATTAACTGGATTGAAAAAAAAGAGTGATTCCGTCGATCCGTTGGTCTGCTGATGGATTGTTGATTGAGGTGAACACTGAATGATCACACAGTGAAAGCGGATGGATGTTCAAGTAGCATCCTACCTGGAACTGGCAGACACATTTGAGTTGAGCGCCGTCATCTCTGCAGACGCCGCCGTAGCGACAGGTGGAGTCATCACAGACTCGCCACTCACTCTTCTTCTCTGACGGATCTGCACAGACGGAGGTCAAAAGGTCAGCATGTGACATCAAAATCGAGGTCAATGTGTAGACTGTAGACTGTTTAATGGCGCCACAGAATGGCGGACTTAGTCACTGTATGAAGCTGGACCTGTGGTCATCAAGCATGACCTGTAAAGTGTGTAAGTCCAGCTGAGCGTCTTTGAGTCAGAGCAGAATTAAATGAGGTGAAACAGCACCTCTGGGTAAAAACATCTCTCACATACACACATACAAACCATATATACACTTGTTAACAGTATATATAAACAGTATATGTGTTTATATATGTATTTACAATGCTCAAAAAAACAAGGGGAACACTTCAGTCACACACCAGATCTTCATGAAGCAAATATTCAAGTTGAAAATCTTAATTGATATAAATTGTGCAATTGATAACAAAAAATGACATAAGAACAGTCAATGGAAATCAAAATGATTAACCCTTCAAGGCCTTGGTTCTAAATCACACCCACAACCAGAGTGAAAAACTAAAATCACAGGCTGATCAAACTGGCATAAATTTGATCACAACTCAGATGGTGGCTCAGTAGTGTTTGACCCCAAAATGCCTGAGGGCACTCCTACCCCTGACAATGCCTGGGTATACTGCTGATGAGATGGTGGATGGTGCTCTGTGGGATCTCCTCCTAGACCTGGACCAGGCCATCAATAAGCTACTGGACAGTATGTGACGCGACCTGGCAAAATTGGATGCACCGATAAATAACGACCCAGAGGTCCTCAGTTGGATTCAGGTCTGGGGAACGTGAGTACCAGTCAATGGAAGCAATGTCTTCATCATCCAGGAAATGTCTACACACTCTGATCGCATGAGGCCGGGTATTGACCTGAACCTGGAGGAACCCAGGGTCCACTATACCAGTGTAAGGTCTGCAGTCAGGGGACCATTGGAGCACATGGAGGTCTGTGTGACCCTCCAAGGATATGCCTCCCCAAACCATCACTGACCCACCACCAAACCGTATAACGGCCCATCTGCTGGTGTCACCTCTTCGCTCTTGAGATTGAGATGGGAGACACAGCAAACCTCACCTATGAATGTGTCATCCAGGAGGAGCTGGAGTACCTGTGCAACATGAATGGGGTGCTGGTTCTGAATCATTCTACCAGTACAGACAAAGAGAGTAGCAAAATGCAAAACTACAGAAAAATCAGTCAGGAAGGATTGGTTGAGAGAAATGGTCCATGGCCACCACCTGCAGAACCAGAACCTTTTTGGTTGTTGTCTTGACGTTGCCTCTCCTGTACACCTTTTTAACTGGACAGGTCCAGATCCCAGACGTTTAACTGGCTCTGTGTAATATTGTGATGATTAAGTGTTCCCTTGATTTGCCTGAGCAAGTTAATAATGTAAATATATTGGTCATATCAATACATTGATCCAATCACCATCAGTCACGTGATTTCTGAGCCGTGATCAACGTACTGTACTCATCCGGGTCTCCTGAGGACTGGGTTCTGTCCTACCTGTGCACCCTTTGGTCCTGCACTCCCCGCTCTGATGGGAGTAGGACCCACGAGCCCGGTGCAGATGGGGTAGCAGGAACAGCAGGTAGGTGACCAGCAGGACGGGTACAATGCCTGGTCCGGACTCCATGATGCAGAAGAAGACGATCCAGGGACTACGATGCAGGATTATATCCGTTCTGCAGCAACTGGTTCCGTTCAGGAGGCGTCACACTCTCCGGTCCATCCGAACACGAGGCAGCATCGCGCCATCTGGTCCAGCACGGCCTCGATATACGGCAGCCGTTCTCCTGACGCCCCTTATCCAGTGTGGTCCCGGTCGGGTCCCGCTCTGTTCCCGGTGTGATCCGGTCAGTCGAGAATCCTGCAGCGGAGACGGTCTGGAGGAACCACAACAAAGAGATCCGGACACACAGGGTGGTCACATGACGCAACGGTCTCCTCCACGCCCCTGGACCACGCGCGCGCGCACACGCACCCACACCTTGGAGGTGGAAAGAAAGAAGGGAGGAGAGGGATTTATTAATACATTTGTACAGACAACAAACATGTTGATGGCTTATAGTATAACTGCTGACAACCAAAATGTATTAATATGTGAAATTTTATTCAACCTTCATCATGATGTCATGTGACCAACCGTCCATCACAGTCTGTTCCTCCTCATATGACAGTCTGATTCTCATCATTTGACCCCTGATCCTCATATGTCTCTTGATCTTCATCATATGATCTCTGATCACATCATGTGACTCATGATCCTCATCTTGTTACCCCTGAACCTCATCATATGTCTCTTGATCTTCATCATGATTCCTGAACCCCATCATGTGAGTCCTGATCCTCATCATATGACTTCTGACCACATCATGTGACTCCTGATCCTCATCTTGTTACCCCTGATCCTCATCATATGTCTCTTTATCTTCATCATATGATTCCCGAACCCCATCATGTGACTCCTGATCCTCATCATATGACTTCTGACCACATCATGTGACTCCTGATCCTCATCTTGTTACCCCTGATCCTCAACCTATGTCTCTTGATCCTCATCATGCGACTCTTGATCCTCATTTTGTTACTCCTGAATCTCACCATGTCTTTTGATCCTCAGTAAATTACTCCTGAACCCCATCACGTGACTCCTGATCCTCATCACATGACTTATGACCCTCGTGTGATTCCTGATCCTCATCATTTGACTCAAAACCCTGAGCATGTGAGTACTAATCCTCATCATGCGAGTACTGATCCACATCATAATACTCCCGACCCAACATGTTCTTCATGGTTACAACAGACTCGTCCACGTCACCATTTTTTTTTCAACGTTTTCTCCAGACCTGTACTTATTCTTTGGTTATTGGTCTCTGCATGATCTTGTCTGTCCACTCAGCCATAACATTATAACCACTGACAGTTGAGGTGAATAGCTTTGATCATCTGGTTAACATGGTTAACAGTCAAGCAGACAATGTGAGAATGTGCTGTTAGAGTTTGGGTACCAGATACCATGGTGCCCCTCAGAAGTCTGCTTGAGTCTAGTGTGGACTTCCTGTGAGGATTTATCCGCTTTAATCTCCCTGATACTGTGTCTATAGGTCGACCATCTGGCTAAAGCGGCATAAGGAGCTAAACATTAAACCGGATCCTCATAAGACTCAGACCTGATGGACCAGTTTTTGGTTTAGTCTTAATTTCTCTATAAGCTTTTTCTTCTTTAGATTCAGCGTGTGTTTGGCTTTAAGGTGAAGATCAGTGCAAGATTCTTCCCCAACCATATGTCTCCAGAGGAGATGCCAACAAGACGCCAAGAAAGTCTCCTCCACCAACGTCACCCTTTATTCACAGCTGTGTTCAAGGAGACACTGGAAAATTGAGATTCTAAAAACACTTTTAGTTTTCACATATATTCCTACACCCTTGCATTAATGGAACATTTTAAAAAATCAACCCCCCCTCTCTGTCAACAAAAAAAATCACTCAAAAAATAAAACCATGTGAAAATGCAGTTCTTCACTCCTAACCAAGTTTGTTAAAAGATTTCCTAGATCCCCAAAATGTATTAAAATTTGAACTCAGATTTTAAAGCACTTAAAGACATTTGGAAACAAGAGGTTGTGAGAGACTAAGTGACACTGAGGTATAGGGAGATACTAAGAGCCACCAGAGAGACTGGTATTTATAGAAAGAGTTTGGTCTTAACCTGCTCTTCCTGGAAAGCACCTTGAGACAACTGTTGTTGTGAATTGGTGCTATATAATTAAAGATTGATGATGATGATGATGGTAGATGTCTGGAAGCACGGGAAGACACTGAGCAATATTAGGAGACACAAGGAGAGACACTGAAGTAAACAGTAAAAGTCCGGATTCAAACATCTTTGTAAAGTAATAGAAATTGAGTATTTGAATAAGGATCAAGTGAGATAAGTAACTTTTACTTGAGTTAATGTACAAAGTTACATTTACTCAAATCAGTGAATCCAACAATAAAAGAGGAAACAGTTGGACTTAAGCTCTGCTCACAATTGGAGCATCCTGGACCATCTGGACTCTTCTATGGAGGGTCGGGGGGGAGGGATAATCAGGACCGTCCTGCTGGTCCAGAGGAAAAGAAGAGGTCCAGTTAAAACCTAGGCTAATTAGCTGACGGGTCTTAATGAGTCATCTAATATGGTCTGTTACCATAGAAACCGACAAACTGACCCTGATCTCTAGTAACCGTTATATAGAGACCCCGCCCCCTAGTAATTGATAGATACTTTTGTGACCATGTTTTCTCTCACGTCATAGATCACGTGCCTGCTTTCAGGACTTCTCTCGTCACTTGAAGACAAATTTACCGGATCAAAGTTACAGCTTTTGCCGGTCTTTGAACACGGCAACGATAGCAAACGTGTTCGCCTCTGGTTGAAGCGGGTTTCTGACAGCAATCAGTTGTAAAATCAGCTGTTAACTGCAGCGGGGAGCAGATTTTATCACCGATAATTATATTGTTAAATATATTTATAGAGATTAAATATGGAAGTTATTGTTGCTGCTAATCCTAAACTGGGCCAGAGGTTGTATTGACGTCGGTTTGGGTCAGAGATTATTGGGATGTCATCAGTTTAGGTCAAAGGATATTATGATGTAATTGGTTTGGGTCAGAGGTTATAGTGATGTATCAGTTTGTTTCAGATGTTATTGTGATGTCATCTGTTTGATGGCATCAGTCCAGTGGTTTCAGTTCTGAACATCTACCTCTCCACCAGATGATGATGGCAGAGGAATCGAGTGGTTGTGGTTCAGATGATTCTGATTGCAGCCCATCAACCAATACGACAAATGGAACCGAGAATCTACTGTAGGCTGTGGTGGACTTGCAGACACTGTTCAAAGGGTGCCAGCCTCATCACGTGACTCCTGACCCTCATCACGTGACTCCTGACCCTCATCACGTGACTCCTGACCCTCATCACGTGACTCCTGACCCTCATCATGTTACAGTCTGAACCTCAAGAGTGATTCCTGAGCCTCATAATATGACTCTCGATCCTCACCATGTATCAGTCTGATCTTCACCATTTTAACTCCTGAAATCATTAAACACTAAGCTGATGGACCAGTTTTTGGTTCTGGACTAGTTTGGTCATATTTTCTCGCTAAACTCCTTCTTCTTCTTTGGTTCCAATTGAATATCCGCTCAGATTAAACCCCCATCATATGGCTCCAGAGGAAATGTCAACATGGCGTGGACCTGCCCCTGATTATTTGCTTTTAAAGAATAAATAATTTGGATTATTCACTGAGACTTTTTGTTTAACAATTCACTGTGAAATAAGAATAAAAGGTGAGACAGTTGAGCAAAATACTTATCTATTGGAACAGGGAGAATGTACACAGAAATCATGACAGCAGCATGAAAATGTAGATTATCTTGAAATAATCATATATATATCACATTCTGAAAACATAGTACTTAGGAGACACAACATACTAAAGTTAGACCATGATCAGCATTACCTGCTACTCTGCTCCAGCCTTCTTGTTGGCCACAGTAGAGTTTATGTTCTAGGTCAGAAACAAAATGCATTTTAAGTCAAGAATATTCAGACATTAAACTATTACAGCCGTATCAACTGTCCCCGGATTATTACATCACTAAAAAATCAACGATATTATGGAATCGTCAGCTGCAGATCCTTCATATTAATGCGGTAAACTATTTCCTGGATCCTTTTCAAATTCTTAACCCCCCATAGACCTCAGTGCGAGGAAGAATTCCGCTTTGTCTCGTTTTATTACAGCGCTTGGAAAGAATAGTTAACTTAATTTATCTTCACCATCGAGCCACTATGGGATCTTATCTTAGAGCATTTAAATCTAATAAATTGGATTTTAATTTGTTATAATTTAGTTAAATGTGTTAATTTAATTACCGATCTGGTAAATGATTGTGCTATTAGAGCATATATGTAAAAAAAGACCATTTCATTTTGGTATTACATCAGAGTAGTCAATTTTATTATTAACCACTGCAAAAAAAAAGGTCACTGAATTCTATTTATTTAATTCCAGGGCTATTTGACCATATCTTGGCAAAATAATCAACCGGTATCTGCATCTCATTAAGTAATATGTTCAGAATTTCTACAGTGAATAGTGAAAATTAATTTTCCGATTTTCACAACAGTTTATTCAACTTGTGTCACACAAACAAAGAACCTTTGCAGTACTATGTTCAATGTCCTTCAGCTTATATATACAAATGCTATCAGAGGTTTTGAAAATTCTGCGACTTATATATCATATTAAACCTTGTGCTTGTCTTGAATATGTTTTAGTATTTCATTGCGTGATGCCATCTTTTCTATCGCTGCAGATTTTTAAAAAAGACATATTGCAAAAATTGCCCTTTTGTAATGTTTTTAATGACTTATTTTGATATTCTCATAAATAAGATGAGAATAAGAACAGTTATTTAATTGTGTTGCCTTGTCGGCAACAGATGCAGCGTTTCGACACCCACTCCTCACTTCCTTCTGTATCTACATAGTTGCACCCAAGCTTCGTGTCTTTACTAATGAGTCAGTTGTTCTGTGAGCAAGAGTAATATTCTTGATCCTTGAGACCATCAGTCTGGCCCTTCTTCTTAAGAGAGGTTGTTGTTAACGTCACAGTTGGCTGCTGTATCGGTTGCCTCAGGCGTAGCAAATTCCTGAATTGTTAGGAACCTTTGTTTGGGCAAGGCTTGGACCCAGGCGCAGACACAAGACAGCGGGGGCAGAGCAGGTGCAGTTAAAATATTTAATTTAATTAAATAAGGCGAGAGGAAAAAGCACGGGAGCAAACAGAAATAACGAAAACACTAGGAAACAACTTACCTGAACAAACAGTGGAAAAGGCTGGGACAAGTGATGACACAGGAGAACATCAAACAAAGAACTGGCACAGAAGGAAAGGTGAGGAAGACTACATAGACTGATGTAACGAGTCTATGAGACACAGCTGGAGCGGAAACACGGGTGAAGATGATGAACAATCACACAAGAGGAGAACAGAATCACAGGACAGACGGAGAGGGAAGAGGAACACAAGTGAAACTCCAAATGACTAGACTAAGAAGGAATAAGGAAATGAAGACAATAAAAAGATAGACACACTAAAAGGCCAAAACAAAGGAAACATGAGAGGAAATATAAAACTAACTAAACGACAGGCATAACACTTTCCAACTAAAACAGGAACAAAGACCAAAATGACAAACCTTCACAATAAAATAATACTAAATAAACACAAAGTCATGACAAGAATATAAAATTCCAATTCTACCTGTAGATTATTCAATTGTGTTTGACGCGATTCCATCAGGGGTTAAATTTCTGACGTCATCTTAATGATGATGATAGGTCTTATCATCCATGAAACTATCTCGACAGTATTATGCATAAGAACTTCAGAACCGCTCTTGAATGCAAAAACAAACAAGTGAATTCAGAGACAGTGTGTTAGCCTGCTTTTGTGTTCTTCTGGAATCATTTATATTCTGAGATGGACTGGAACAAAGCACGGGTGTTACCCAGATCACTTTTTTTGATAAACAACGTGGGAGAAAATAACAGATGTTATTCTTTTAACTCAGTAATTGCAGAGTACAAGACAAACTTTGATCCTCCGTGTTCTTTCTGTCACCAGTCTGATGAAACAATACTCATCTCTTATTCAAATGACCTGAATCTCATTCTTCAGCATAAACTGAGACGCCCTATTTAAACTCAAGATTGAATAGATTTTATTTGGTCAAATTTCAGACAAAATACCTGCAAAGAAAATGTATATTATCAACCTTTCTCTTTACGAGCTTAATTCCAAACCCAAACCATCAAATTTCTCAAACAAAAACCCAATTTTACTGTTTTCCAGTCTTACTTGAAGCTCTACCTGCACACTCTGGATTTCAGAGGCTATAAAGCATAAAACCTATGTGATGAATTTAATTTACAATGTGTTTGTTATTTATTTGTTGTTATTATTTTATTTATTATTTGTTGTCTCTTTATGTTTCTGTACTTTACTCAAGCCTCGATCGTTCTGTTTTTGAGCTGTTGTATGTTACAGTTCGTTGTAAATAAAGTTTGCTAATACAAAAATCAAACATGCGTTGCTCTGTAGTATTTGACCGTCAGAGAGCGATTTGTCTGCTTTTTCCCAATTTATTCAACATTGTTGTGATTCCCCGTTAATGCGAGGTTACACTTGCGTGAGAACAAAAAAATGAGTGTCGCTTAGAGTCTGTCATTCAGTTTAAGCGCCATTTTGAATCGCCAAGAGACAAATTGTGATACAGTAAAGGGACAGGAGAGGGTCCTTGGAGGTTTTAAGTCCTGTTGTCTTTATCTGTTGTTTTCTGCCAGTTGGCAAGTGACTTCTGATGAGCTTTACCGCCACCTACTGAATGTGGATCGGAACTTACTTTACATATTATGTCTTTCTATTTAGTTCTATATAGTGTTTCTCAAAAATGTAATTAGTGCCTTATAACCTACTTGTCCCGCGCTGTGCTGTAACAACCCTCTTGATTCTAGCTCTATCTTCTCTTTATACTGATTCTAAGTATCTGTTTGTCCTGTTGGTGTTGTGGACAATGCATGGCCTGTTCTACTGTTTCCTGTGTGTTACAGTCATTTAAATTGGGAAAATTGGATGTTTTCTTGTGGATCTTGAAGGCCACACTTTAACTTTTTATTGCCTCAGTGCAACCAGTGATCTTTTTCTTTTTGGGTATTGATACTATTGCTGCTTTTAGTAAGATCCTGGTAATTTCTTTATTGAGGTTTTCTGTTATCTATATTTACGTGTAAAGACAGATATACCTGGATGGACCTGAGGTTCGTTCACGTTCTTGCTGCGCCATGTACGTGTACCTGTAGCCCAACAATGTTTATTTGCTTCTTCCGTGTCACTCTGTTTTCGCTACAATTTTTTCAATGGTGAAAATGGAAAACACTCTGCTCGCGAATAGTGTTGCGTTTGTGTGCGGACTTTTGGCAGGAATTTCACTCCATAGAAAACCTGTTACAATTTTAAAAGTATGGCCCCTGTCGTCATTAGCAAAATTGTTCTTAGTAGATCACTAACAAACCGTGCAATTTGTAAAACTGCACACGCAATCTAGCACTGGCTATTTGGGATCTTAGTAAAACAGGCCCAAAGATGCTTAAGCTAGATCTATTGTTAATTCTGTAGTTATCTTTAAACCTTCACCAAATTCACCCTTGTACCCCACTCATCGTGTACAGACACCATTTTATTTGTATTTTTTTTTACAGATTCTGCATTTAAATTATCTTGCCCTACTGTGTGTGCACTAAAATCCCCACCCCAGATAATATCACCTCACTAGCTATCCAAAATTGTCTCTAATTGGCCTTTTTCCAGTTTTATGCATGTGTTATTAAAATCTATGGTCTAAGTGTCTCTTTCTTCCCTGTTTTTCTAACTCCAACATCATTGTCAACGGTCTATATTTCATTTCCTCTTTAATAAACATCGCAAACCCAGCTCCATTCCCACTGGGCCCATCTCTGCGTATGGTGGAGTATCCCTTAATAGTGAATTCTTGATTAGGTTTTTGGCCTTGTCTCTTGATATCATGTTTGGTTTTCCTTTAAACCAATAATGTAAACCTTGAATTCACAACTTTCTAGCATTCCATTGGAGTACTGGTGTTATAATTCACTGGAAGAACATGTATCCCATGTCCCTTCTCCTTGGCTAAGGTTTGCATGAATATTTTTCCCACGACAGCTCTTACATGCCTCGGAATTTAGCTGCAGCTTTTGTTATTATGTTGATCTTCTCCGTTTTAGTTTATGCTTGTTCTGAGCAGTTTATGACATATGCTAGAAATAGTATCAGTCTATCCAATGGGATTCCTGTGATGTAGGTAAGAGTCTGTCTTGGTTCTGTATTTGCTCAGGTTTCTGTTCGGTTGTTTCTTTCTTCTTTTCCTTTTTTCAATTATGTACGTATGTTTTCACTACATCTGCGTATGTCACTGCATGTTCTGTTTTCCTTTGGATCTCCACTTCCTGCTTCCTGACTTCACATCCACCATAACGACCGCCACAACGCAAGATCTTAATCATTTCTATATCTCCGATTTACTTTTTACCTCCGCCAAGCAAGGATGTTATGTTTTCACCCACGTTCGGTTGTGTCTTTTAGCACGATTACAGAAAAACTGATGGAAAGATTTGCATGAAGTTTTACCCAGAGGTAGGGTTTGGTAAATCCAACAAATGTTTAAAGTTTTTTCACGTTATGTGTTACGCAGCATTCTAAATAAAAAAAATAAAAAATAATACATTTGGAGTAGTAAAGTCACTATGTGAAACTGTGTCCATTATTGATACCCTTGTTCCTTTGACATGCCTTTTAGAGTTGAGCTGAGGGCTCAGTGGGCTTAACAGAGCTGCTGAAGTGGAAGGTGCAAAAGACAAACGGCTACAGAGCATTTAGCAGATACAGTACTTAAGAGACGTCGTTGGAGTTGTCTGTAGATTTGGAAGATGACAATAACTCATACATTACTTGAAATATCCGCAGGAATTTTTCCTAAACCTTGATTACTGTTTTGCTTTGTTCCTTGGATGTTTTTTATACTGGGGAGGAACAGGAAAATACACAAAATGTCTGTTTAAGGTAATCAACTTCTCAAACTGTCGAAGTGCGGGGCAGAGAATAAAACAACATTCTGAATTAATGAAGAGAATGTGAGAGAATGAAACTAAGTAGGTTCAGAGGTAGGTTTTGGCTTTCTTCAGAGGTTTTGGCTCTCTAAGTGTTTCTTCTAGTTTTATGTAGTCATCAAAGTGATCGGACTGACAGATGTTATCTTGTTTCTGTTTTAGAATTTCAGAATTACTTTAAATTATTCAGGCATAATCCTTTTCCTCTCACTTGAACTTTACTCTACCTCCTTTAATTCCTGATTTCCCGATATTGTGACTTGGCCATCCATACCACCCTTCCTGCCTCCTCCCTTCCTACTAGTGATTATCCTTGTCCACTGCTATAAAGTTCCTCATCCTCCGACCGTGCACTAGTGGCCATTCCAATCCAGTCACAGTTCAGATTATGCTGAAAGAGCTGACACAATAATTCTAAACTATTGCCCGTAGGGGAAGTTGGTTGGTGATAAATGACAGGGTTTGGAAAAAGAATGGGCCTCATTCACAAATATCTTCCTACGAATTTTCTTAAATTTTTTTAAAGAAGACTCCTAAGGGAAGACATGTCTGTTGACTCACGTTCTGCATGTTAACTTGTGCCTGTGATCCTAATTAGCATAGGTAAACGCCACGCCAATGCCCTTTGGCATCAGACTACAGGTCTTTGTGCAACACTGTAGTCTGATGCCAAAGGGCATCAAAGACCTGTAGTCTACAGTGACTCCGACATAACATATCAAATAACCCAAGAAAATGGGATGTTATTACAATGAACACCGTATCTGGAACATGGACCTAAAATGGACACTAATCCTGGACCAGGGCATCAGGGACCAAATCATTTAGATAAACAGACTCAACCTCACTCTGCACGTCTGCTCTCAGACTCATATAGCATTAACACCGACAACCTCTGACACAAATAAAGAAATTAATTTAAATTTGAAAGAATAAACGATACACCTTTTATTTTATTTTTTTTATTTTTGAAGGAATGTGTTTTATATTAATTTCAGGCTGTAAAACTCTATTTTTATATCCTTTAGTTACAAATGATCTAATATCTGCTGTCGAACTTGAACAGCAAGTAACTTTTACAGCGTTTATTTATTTTTAAAATACCATAATGTTTGGTAAAATAATAAAAAATGATTATTATTATAAATTATGATAAATGGAAAATATGATTTCAATTTAAATCCTTTATTATACAAAAGCATAATTGAAGAAAACACAATATATGATTATTTTTCACAAACATGGCATCACTCAAATGTTCCTAAGAGTCCTTTAGAGTGTTTGTGGATTCTGTAAGAACAAACCCAAAATAACAATGATAATAAAAATACATTTTTATTTATAAAGTACTTTACATTTGGATCAAATCTCAAAGTGCTAAAAAGTAAAAGCATATAAAAGTTTCAATAAAAATAAATTAAAAAAAATAATATAAAAGTATTAGCAAAAAAGCAGCAAGCACCAAAGTTAATTAAAAATCATAGGTTCTGCTAAAAAGGAAAGTTTTAAGTCCTTTTTTAAAAGTCTCAGTCGTCTGTGGAGCCCTCAGATTGTCAGTGAGGGCATTCCACGGACGAGGGGCAGCAGAACAGAAGGTCCGATTACCCATGGTGCTGAGCTTAGTCCGGGGAAGGAGGAGGCGGTATGAGTGGGTAGAACGGAGGGATCGTGTTGAGGTCAGTGGGGTGAGTAGTTCTTTTAGGTAGG